>BDMC01000060.1:0-259978 GCA_002003505.1 Xylariales sp. No.14919 | reverse complement strand
TTTAATATTTATATAATATATTATAAATATACTATATGCTTATTAAACTTATAGTAAATAAAAGTATTGCTATAAGGCAATATATATGCTATAAAATATTTTTATTATAAGTAGATATTATTTAATATAATTAAAGCTGCTTTTAATATTATTTTTTTACTTTTTTAGCTTATATAGCTAAAAGTATAATAGTAAAAGCTATAATAGTTTAATATAGCTATATTTTATAATAAGTTTAGTAGCAATAGCTACTATTAAAAAGCTATAAAACTAAAGCTACTTTATTAGCATAGCAGTTTTTATAAGCTTTTAAATATTTATATAAAGCTAAAGCAGCAAATAAAATATATTAAAAAAAATAACTAAAAAAAATAGCAAGCAGTTAAAAAATTAAGTAAAAAAAAAAATAAAAAAAGTAAATTAAATAAAAAAAAAGCTAAATATAGTAAAGCTATAAAAAATATAGCAAAGGTAATATAGTTAAGCAAATAAGTAAAAAAAAAAAAAAAGTATAAAAAAGTTAATAATTTTACTTAATATATAAGCTTTAAAGCTAGTAGTAAAGCAGCTTAATTAAAGCAAATATAAAATAATTTTTATATGCTAAATAATATAATTAATATATTTATAATAAAAATATTAGTTTTTATATATTTATTTATATAATAAAAAACTATTTAGCTAAAATAAAAGTAATAATTAACTTGCTTATTATATAATAAGTTTTTTTTATTTATTTAGCTATAGATTTAAGCAAGCTAAAGCTAATAAGATTTTTAAATATAAGCTTATATAATTAAAATAAATATAATATTATAACAGCTATAAAAATAGTTTTAGTTTTAGCTTTTTAGCTAGCTTTTTATAAGCTAAACTAAAGCTAAACTTGCAAAAATTTTAAAATATTATATTAACAATTAAAATATAAGCAGCAATAAAGCTAGCTATATATATATAAAACTTATATTATATATTATATTTAAAATTTATGCTAGGTAGCATATATATATTAATAGTATAGCTTATAAGTATAGCTTATATAAAGTAATATATAGCTATTTTTATATTAGGTAATATAAATTATATAATATTATATATAGTTTTTTAATAAGCTTGCTTAAATATACTTTAGTAATAAAAACGTTTGCTATTTTTTATTTATTTATTTAAGTAATGCTTGTTATACTTAATATAAATATAGTATATATATTAGTTAGTTAGCTTTAAGCGTTAATTATATTAGCTTAATAGCTTAAGCAAAGCAAGTTTAAAAGTTTATTAAAAGCTTACTTATATAATTAAAACAAAGCAATAAATATATAAGTTATAATATAATTATTTAATTAGTAGCTTTATATATATTTTATATTTTTTTGCTTGCTTATAATTACTTAGTTTAATATTAGCATAATATATATACTATAAGATATTTTTATTATAAGTAAAAGTTAGCTAGCATAATTAAAGTAGATTTTAATATATTAGCTTAGTTTTTTTAACTTAAGTAGCTAAAAGCTTAGTAATAAAAAACCTATTAAGCTAATATTTAATATAGCTATATTAGCAATAGTAGCTATTATTAAAAAGTTTAAGCTTTTATATAGTTAGTTAAAAATAAATTAAGTAAAAAAAAATAAAAAAAAAAAAGTTAATAGCTTTGCTTAATATGCTAGCTATATTATATATAATAGCTTTTTAGCTAGCTTATTAGCTAGCAGCTTATTAACTTTAATAATATATAGCTAGCTAGTTTTTATATAATAATAAGTATGCTAGCTATAAATGCTAAATATATAGTTATTATGCTATATAATATAAATAACTTATATTAAATAGCATATATTATAATGCTATAGCTTGCTAGTAAAGCTTATATAAAATTTAATTAGTAGCTATATATATTATATTATATTTTATTATGCTAAATAATATATATTATTTAGCTTGCTATAGCTTATTTAATATAAGTAAATATATTAGCTATATTATAACTATTTAGCTATATTTGCTTATTAATTTAATAGCTTAAAACTAATAGCATTAAAAAGTTTTAATAAGCTAACTTATTTAATTTAAACAAATATAATAAATATATTAATTATTTTATATTTAAGTAAGCTAATAATATATTTTGCTAATTATATTTTTTTGCAATTAATTAACGCTAGTTAATTTAATACTTTAGCAAATAATAAACTATAAGCTATTTTATTTAGTGTAGCTAATGTTAGCTTTTATATTTTTACTTTATTTTTTTAGTTTTACTAATTAAAAGCTTAATAATAAAAAATTAAATAATATAGCGTTAATATATTATATAACTATTATATTATTATTAGCTGCTAGCAAAGCTATATAAAGTAAGCGCTAACTTAAAACTATAGTGCTTTTATTAAGCCTTTAAGTATATAAGTAAATATAACGCTATTAAATAAACTTAAAAAAAAAAAACTATAAAATAAGAAAAATTAGCAGCTTTATATGCTATGCTAGCTATATTATATAAATATTTGCTAGCTAGCTATTTAATAGCTTAAGTAATATAATATTTTTAAAGAAATAAATTGCTAGCTTATATAATTAAAACTATAAAAATAAATATATAACCTATATATATATATATATAAAACTTATGCTAAAAAATATAAATAGCTATAAGACTTACGTTAAGCAGCATATATTTTAATAATTTAGCTTGCTAGCATAACTTTTATAGCTTGCTAGCATATATTTTAATAATTTAGCTTGCTAGCATAACTTTTATAGCTTGCTAACATAAGCTTTACTATAATATAACAGGTTAAAAAGAAAATATTTAAGTATAAAAACAAAAAATTTTATTAGTGCTTTAAGATCTTTTTAATAAAAAGCTTTATAAAATATATTGCCTGCTAGCTTGCAATTTATGCTATAGCTAGATATTGCTGCCTTATAACTGCTATATAGTTATTAATATTATAAACGTTTAGCAAAATTTGTTTTTATTGCTAAATATTTAGCTTTTTTAAATATAACTTACTATATAGCCTTTTAAAATAGTAAATATACTATTTATTTTATATTTATATTATATATATATTTTATTTATTATATAGTTATTTTATAAGTTAATTTTTAATTATTTAATATTTTAGCTAGTATAAGCTATAGTTTATTTTAGCTAATATATTTTAGTTTAATTATAATAATTTTATTTTAACTTTAATACTAAAATAATTAAAAGCTTAGCAATAAAAAACCTAACAATAAAAAATTTAATAATAATATAATATAAATATATTATGCAATTATTTTAATAATATTAGCTAAGCAAAAGATTTAAGCTTTTATATAATTAAAAGTAAAAAAGTTAAAAAAAAAAAAAATAAAAAAAAAAAGCAGATAGTTAAAGCAGTATATACTTTTAAAGCTATAATATGCTTACTTATATATATAATTAAGCTATAAATATAAAAGCTAGTAATATTATATAAATATATTGCATAGATATTTTAGTAGTAAAAGCTTTTGCTAAAATATATTAAGCAAAATAAATAGCTAAGCTATTAAATAGTTTTAAGGCTTAAAAAATACTTCTTATATTAAACTATAAGCAAAATAGCTAATAGTATAGCATAAATATATTATATAAATATTTTAACAGCAAAAGCTTTTGCTAAAATATATTAAGCAAAAAATATATTAAAGCTATAGTAAATATTATAATACTTTAAATAATTAAATAGTTATAATATAATTAAATAATAATGCTAGCTATTATATATTTATGCTTTTAATTATATTATATTTATTATATGCTTATTTTAAAGCTAGATATTATTTATTATAAATATATAACTTTATATATAATAGTTTATATTTTAGTTATTAAAAAATTATAACTACTGCAGGTATATTTAGTTTTTATATTTTTATTTTAACTTTTTTTATAGCTTTTTAGCAAGCAGCTAAACTATTAAATAAAGCAAACGCTTTAAAAGCTATAAAATGCTAATATATAAAATTAAAACAAAAATAATAAGTATATAATATATATATAATATATAAAACTTATACTAAATAGTAAATATATAATTTATATTAAGCAGTATATATTATAATAGCAAAGCTTGCTATTATAGCTTTTATTAAGCTAAATAAATAGTATTATATATTATATTATATTTTTTTGTGCTAGGTAGCATAAGTTATATAGCCTGCTGTTTTTTTTTTAAAGATAGCAAGCATGCTAGCTATTATATATTTACTTATTTTTTTTAAAGTATTTATTTAATAATATAAGCATAGCAAGATTATGCTAGTTTTAAAATATTAACTTATATAATTAATAAAAGCATAGTATATATATTTGCTATTATATATTTATATTTTTTTAGATATTATATTTATAAAATTTTTATTGCTTTAGTTAATTTTTATTTAATTAATAAAGCTAGCAATATATATATAGTTAGCATTTTTATTATAAAAAAATATTAGCTAGTATAGCTAAAATTAGCTTTTATATTTTTATTTTATTTTTTTAACTTAAGTAGTTAAAAGCTTAAATATAGTAAACTTAATAGTATGCTATAAATACTTTATATAACTAGTTTAACAGCAATAGCTGCTAGCAAAATGTTAATAAAGCAAAACCTGCATAGCTAATATAATAGCTATTGTAAGCTTTTTTATAATTAAAAAAGTATATATTAAAAAAAAAGAAATAAAGGAAATAAAATTTATTGCTTTACTTAATAAGCTAACTATATTATAAAATAAAGCTTTAAAAAGTAACTTAATAACTTAAGCTTAGTAAAGCTTATTAAATCTTTATATGCTATTGCAATAATAAATATATTATATATATAAAATATTTATGCTATAATATATATATAACTTATATTAAATAGTATAAGTTATTTAAAAATAGCTTGCTAGCATAGCATTTATAGCTTTATAAATTATATAATATATTTTTATGCTAAATAATATAAGTTATATATTTTATAATCTTTTATTTTATAATAATAAATATATTATATACTTTATATTTATTTATTTTTTTTTAGCTATTAATATAATAGTTAATAAATTGCAAAACTATAAAAGTTTTTAAATACTAACTAATAATATTAAAATAAAAATAATAAATATAAAAGCTATTATATATTTATATTAACTTTTATATTATATTTATTATATATTTGTTTTATTTATTAATACTTATTTAATAAAAGTAAGCATAATATATATGCTGTAAAGCATAGCTAATATAATAAAATACTAGCTAGCGCAATTAAAGTTAACTTTTATATTTTTATACTATTTTTTTAGCTAAAAAAAAATTAAAAGCTTAATAATAGCAAACCTGCTAAAGCAGTATAAATATATTATATAGCTAGTTTAATAGCAGTAGCTACTAATAAAAAGTTAGCAAAGCAAAATTAATATAGCTAATATAGCAGCTATTATAAGCTTTTATATAATTAAAAAAAAATAGATTTAAAAAAAATATATTAATAAAAGAAAGTTTGCAGCTTAGCTTAATATGCTAGCTATATTGTTTATATTTTTGCTTTAATATTGCTTTATTATTTAAAATAAAAAAAAGCTTATTAAGTTTTTATATACTATTATATATAATATAGTATATATTATTTATATATAAAACTTATACTAGCTAGCATATATTATAGTAGTAAAGCTTGCTAGCGCAGCTATTATAAGGCTATATAAATAATATTATATATTATATTATATATTTTTATGCTAAGTAATATAAGTTATAATAGTTGCTATTTCTTTTTTATATTAACTATTAAGTTAGTTTTTTTTTATTTATTTATTTATTTTTTGCTATTAATTTATTAATAAAAGCTTTATATATATATAAAAGTCTTTAAATGCTTATTTATATAACTAAAATAAAAGCAGTAAATATATTAGTTATAGCATGCTTATATTTTTTTATAATACTTTGTTTATATTATATTTATTGTTTTAATTTTTATATATTTATTTAATATAAGCATTATATTTATATAGCTAGGCATTTTATTAATAAAAATATATATGCTAGCATAGCTTAAGTTAGTTTTTATTTTTTTATTTTATTAAAAAGAAATATTAGCTAGTGCAGTTAATATTAGCTTTTATATTTTTGTTTTATCTTTTTAACTTATATAATTAAAAGCTTAATAGCAGAAAACTTAATAATATAATAAAAGTATATTATATAACTATATTAATAATAATAATTAAGCTATTATAAGTTTATACCTTTAGTTATATTATGCTTATTTTAACTTAGTTTATTATATTATATACTATTTATTTATAATTTATAACTATATATATATTACTATAAATCTTTTTATAAAAAAGTATTAACTAGCATATTAAATATAGTTTTTATTTTTTTATTTTATTTTTTTAACTTAGGCTATTAAAAGCTTAATAATAAAAGTTTTAATAATATAGTATAAATATATTATATAACTAGTTTAATAGCAGTAGCTACTAGTCTTTATTTTTTTATAAGTAAATATTAATTAGCATAGTTTTTTTGTTTTCTTATAAAAAAATATTAGCTAGCATAATTAAATATAGTTTTTATTTTTTTATTTTTTTATAAAAAAGTAGCAACTAGCGTAATTAAATATAGTTTTTATTTTTTTATCTTATTTTTTTTGCTTAAATAATTAAAAGCCTAATAATAAAAAACTTAATAGTATAGCGTAGGTATATTATATAATTAATTTAATAGTAATAGCTGCTAGTTTTAATTTTTTTATAAAAAAATATTAGCTAGCGTAATTAAGTATAGTTTTTATTTTCTAGTTTTATTATAAGGAAATATTAGCTAGCGCAGTTTTTTTATTTCTTTATAAGAAAATATTAGCTAGCATAGTTAAATATAATTTTTGTTTTTTTATTTTGTTTTTTTAACTTAAGCTATTAAAAGCTTAATAATAAAAGTTTTAATAGCATAGCATAAGTATATTATATAATTAGTTTAATAACAGTAGCTATTAGTTTTTATTTTGTTATAAAAAAATATTAACTAGCATAGTTTTTTTGTTTTTTTATAAGAAAATATTAACTAGCATAGTTTCTTTGTTTTTTTATAAGAAAATATTAGCTAGCGCAATTAAATATAGTTTTTATTTTTTTGTTTTATTTTTTTAACTTAAGCTATTAAAAGCTTAATAGTATAGCATAAGTATATTATGCAACTAGTTTAATAGTAGTAGCTACTAGTTTTTATTTTGTTATAAAAAAATATTAGCTAGTATAATTTTTTTATCTTTTTATAAAAAAATATTAACTAGCATAGTTAAATATAGTTTTTGTTTTTTTATTTTTTTATAAGGAAATATTAGCTAGCATAATTAAGTATAGTTTTTATTTTCTTATTTTTTTATAAAGAAATATTAGCTGCTATAGTTTTTTAATCTTTTTATAAAAAAGTAGCAATTAATATAGTTAAATATAGTTTTTATTTTTTTGTTTTATTTTTTTAACTTAAGCTATTAAAAGCTTAATAGTAAAAGATTTAATAATATAATATAAATATATTATATAACTAGTTTAATAATAATAGCTGCTAGTTTTAGTTTTTTTATAAGAAAATATTAGCTAATATAGTTAAATATAGTTTTTATTTGCTTATTTCTTTATAAAAAAGTAGCAACTAATATAGTTAAATATAGTTTTTATTTTTTTATTTTATTTTTTTTACTTAAGCAATTAAAAACTTAATAATAAAAAACTTAATAGTATAGCATAAGTATATTATATAGATATTTTAGCAGCAAAAGCTTTTGCTAAAATATATTAAGCAAAAAATATATTAAAACTATAGTAGATATTATAATATTTTAAATAATTAAATAGTTATAATATAATTAAAAAATAATACTAGCTATTATATATTTATATTTTTAGTTATATTATATTTATTATATGCTTTTTTTTAGCTTAAATATTATTTATTTTATATATATAGCTAAATATATACTATTATATATTTTAGCTATTAAGAAATATTACTTAATATAGTTAATATTTTTTTTTATATTTTTATTTTATGCTTTTAATAGCTTTTTATTAATTAGCTAAGTAGCTAAAGCAAATAAATGCTTTTAAAGCTATAAAGTGCTAATATATATAATAAAAATAAAAATAACAAGTATATAATATATATATAATATATAAAACTTTTATAAAATAATATATATAAAACTTATATTAAATAGTATATATTATAATATTAAAGTTTATTAGTATAGCTATATAGCAAGCATTTTAAGTAATATTATATTTTTTTGCGCTAGGTAATATAAGTTATATAACTTATAATCTTTTTTTTTTTAAAATAGCAAATATTATAGCTATTTTATATCTTTTTATTTTTTTTAATAAAGTATTAATTTAATAACTTAAGTATAACATATTATAAAAGCTTTTATTTACTAACTTATATAATTAAAATAAAAGCAGTAAATATATTAGTTATTATATATTTATGCTTAATTTAATATAATATTTATATAATGTTTATTTTTTAAGTTAATATTTATTTATTTATAATAAGCATAATATATATATAGCTAAGCATTTTTATTTTATAAAAATATTAGCTACTATAGTTAATGCTAGTTTTTATATTTTTATTTTATTTTTTTAGCTTAAATAATAAAAAGCCTAATAATAAAAAACTTAATAATATAGCTTAAATATTTTATGCAAATATGCTAAATATAAAAGCTACTAGCTAAAAATTAACAAAATAATACTAGTATAGCTAGTAAAGCTAGCATAAAAGTTATTATAAGCTTTTATATTTTTAAAAAAGTATATTTTAAAAAAAAAGTAATAAATAAAAAAAAGTTAACTACTTTGCTTAATATATTAGCTATAGTATATAATAAAACTTTATAAAATAACTAGTTATTTTAATTTATTTAAAGCTTATTATATTTTTTTATGCTATTATTTATAATAAAATGCTATTATTTATAATAAAATGCTTATTATATATATATAAAACTTATGCTAAGCAGTGTAAATTATTTTAATATAGCTTGCTAGCATAGTTTTTATAGCTTGTTAGCATAGCTTTTATAGCTTAACAAATTATATTATATATTTTTATGCTAAGTAGTATATATTATATATTTAAAAATTTTCTTTTTTATAACTATAAATATATTATATACTTTTTATTTATATATTTTTTTTAGCTATTAGTTTAATAATATAAGCATAATAAAACTATTAAAGTTTAAAAGTGCTAACTTATTTATTAAAACAAAAGTAATATAAATATTAGCTATTGCTTTATTATACTATTATTATATTTTGTTTATAAAATGTTAATTTTTTTTTTTATTACTTATAAAATTAATATATAAATAATATATATATAACAAATTATTTTTTTATAATAAAACTTTAGTTAATATAATTAATAGTAGTTTTTATTTTTTTATTTAATTATAATAAAATATTAGCTAATATAGTTAAAGTTAGTTTTAGTTTTTTTGTTTTTTTATAAAAAAATATTAGCTAGCATAGCTTATATTAGTTTTTATATTATTATAGCATCTTTTTAACTTATGCAATTAAAAGCTTAAATAGTAAAAGATTTAATAATATAGTATAAATGCTTTATATAACTAGTATAACAAAAATACCTACTAAAAAAAAGTTAATAAAGTAAAAGCTATATAGCTAAAATAATAGCTATTGCAAGCTTTTTTATTATTAAAAAAGTATAAGTTATAAAAAAATAAACAAAATTAATATAGTTTGCTATAATGTTTAATATGCTAACTATATTATAAAAAATATGCTTAATATATAAATAGCTTATATTATAGTATATATAAAACTTATATTAAATAGTATATATTATTTTAGTATAGCTTGCTAGCATAAGTTTTATAGCTTGCTAGCTAAGCTATAATAAAATTATAATAGTAGCTTTATATATTTTGCTATATATTTTTATATTAAATAATATAAGTTATATAGCTTGCTAGTGCGTTTTTAGTAAAATAGTAAAGCAAAACCTAACAAAAGTTTAAGCTAGGTTTTTTTAAATAAACTTAGCTGCATAGCAGCCTAGCTAGGTTTTTTATATAATATAATTTTTTTTATTTAAGTAGCTTATAATTAAAAATAAAAGTTTTTTTTATTATTATAAATTTATTAAATTTAATATATCTTTTAAATTTTAACTTTTAAAAATTAAAAAAAATATAATATATATAATTTAATATATTATAATTACTTTTTTTAAGTATTAATATTTTTTTAATTTTTATTTAATTTAATAACTAAAAGTTAAAAAATAAAGCATTAAAACTTTAACTTTAATTTTTATACTTTAGCTAAAAAATTAAAGAAAATTTTAAAAAATTTAATTTTTTAGGTTTTTAAATTAAATTTAATTAAATAGCTTAAAATAATTTTTTTTGCTTTTTTTAGTTTATAGTATAAAATATAGCAATTAATTATATTAAATAGCAAAAGTAATTATAAAAGTTAAAAAGCTAACTACTTTTAATTATATATAGCTTTATTAAAAGAAATTATAAAAAGTTATAAAAATTATAATTAAATTTTTTATATAAAAAGCTATTTAAAAAATATTTTTTTTTAATTTTTAAAGCTTATATTAATAAAAATATTTATTACTTTTTTAAATACCTTTATATATAAATTTATATAAAAAAGTATATTAAGCTAAAATATATAACTTTTTTAGCTATATAACTTACTTAAAAACTATATTATTTATTTTATTAATTAATTTTTAAATATTTTAACTTATTAAAATTTAACTTTTATAATATTAAATATATTATTTAAATTAAAAAAACTATTTAAATTTATTAATTAATTTATTATAAACTTTAAATTTAAATATATATTTTTAATTTTAATTAATTAGTTTATTATTAAATAATTATAAAATTTTAAGCTAAAGTTTTTATAATTTTATTTAAATTTTTATTATTTATTTATAAAATATATAATAATTTAAAAAACTTTATTTAGTTTAGCTAAAAAAAAATTAAATAAAATTTAATAGTTATAAGTATTTATTTTAATTACTTTTTATATATATTTTTTAATATAATTAAATATTAATTATTTTTAAAAACTTATTTTTTATAAATTAATTAATTTTATTAATAATAATATTAAAAAATTAAAAAAATAATTTTTTTGCTAATTAAATAATTTTTTAATTAAAATATATAAACTTTAAATTTTAAGTTTTATATTAAATTTACTTTAAAACTATATATTTTAAAACTAATAAATTATTATATTTTTATTTTAATATTAAAAAAAATATTATTTAATTATTTAAATAAAAATTTAAATAATTAATAAGTTTACTTTATTTTTTTATTTATATTAAAATATATTTTTATTAATAATTTTTTAAGTTTTTATATATAATTTTATTTTTAAATAATAATTTTATTAATAAACTTAATAATTTTTTTATTAAAAATATTAAAAATAACTTAAATAAATTTAATTTTAAAAGTAAATTTTATATAAATTTTACTTTAATTTTTATAAAAAAAAAACTATTTTTTATTTAAAAAAAAAATTATTATATTATAAAGTTAATATTATATTTATTTTATATTTATTTATATATTAATATTTAATTTTATTATAAGTTAACTTATTAAAATATTAAAAAAATAATATTTTTTAATTTTTAATATTATTAATTTTAGCTAGAAAATATTTAGCTTTTTTAGTTACTTTTGCTTTTATTAAATAAATTTTTTATATTATTAAAAATAAAAATAAATTTAATATAAAATAATTTAAAAGTTAATTTTATTAAAAAGCTAAAAATTAATAAATTTATAAGATTTAATTATTAAAAATAATAAAAATTTTAATATAAAAAACAAAAAAAAAAAGTTAAAGCTATATAATACTTTTAAAAATATTTAAGTTTTAAAAATTAAAGAAATTATAAAATATAAAAGTATAAACAAATTATATAAATATATAGCTTAAAAAATATAGTTTTAAAAAGTATATAAATTTTATTTTTTATATTTATTTTATATAAAAAATAAAGTTAAAGTTATATAAAGCTTTTATAAATATTTAAAGTTTAAAAATTAAAAAAATTATAAAAAATAAAAAGTTAAATAAATTATATAAATATATAAATAATTAGTTATAAATAATAATATTTATATTATTTTATAATTTATATTTAATTATATATAGTTAGTTATATATATAGTTATATTATTATAATTAAAAGAAAATTAAAAAAAATTAAAGAAATTAAAAAATTAAATTAAAAAATATTATTTTATTAAAGTAATATTTTTTAATTTATTTTTTATTTTTTTTAAAAAATATATATAAATATATATATATATAACTAATTTTTTTTTTAAAAATATTAACTATATAGCTTTAAGTTTATATTTTATATAAAAAAAATATAAAAAATTAATTATAAAGCTATATAATATAAAATATTACCTTTTATTTTTTAGTTTTTATTTTAAAATATTTATTAGTTTTAATAATTAAATCTTATAAATTTATTAATTTTAAACTTCTTAATAAAATTAATGCTTAATTAAACTATTTTTATATTAAGTTTATTTTTTTTAATAATAATATTACTTACTAATTTTTTAACTTTGCTATTTTTATATAGCTTATTTATATTTGCTTTAATTATTATTTACGTTAAAAAATAATATTTACTTAACTATATTAACTAAAATTTAAAATATATACTTTTTTAGCATTATATAATATATTATAAATTTTATATTAAAAGCTATATATTAAATTAATATTAATAGTAAAAATTTTAGTTTAAAAAATAATATAAATTTAAAACTTTATTTTTAAGCTATTATTTTTTATAATATTTTATTTTAAAAAATTTAATAATAATATATTTAATTATATTGCTTATTTTATTTTATTATATTTTATATTATAAAGTTAAAGCTTATTAAATATATAAATAAGCAATATATAAAAAAAAAAAATATAGCTTAAATTAAATTTTTTTACTATTTATTAATTATATTATTTAAATGCTTGCTTTTTTATTTTAGTTTATAAAAATATAGCAAACTAATAATTATAAGCTTATATATAATATTTATAATAAAAAATAGCTTTTTAAAACTATTAAATTAGCTTTATATAAGCTATTAAAGTTAGTTATAATAAATTTAAAATAAAATTATATAAATAATAATATTATAAAAAAAAAGTTATATTAGCTTAAATAAAAAGAAAATTTTTAATAATTAAAGCTAAACTAATTTAAAATATACTTTATTAGCTAAAAAGTAAAAGCAATAAATAAAAATTATATATAAATAAATAAAGCTTTTATAAAACTTAATTAAATATATAAAAATATATTATATAATAATAAAAAAGTAAATATATTATAAAATATAATAAAATATATAATATTTAAATTACTTAAAAAATTAAATTTTAATAAAATATAATATTATAAAAAAATATATAAAAAAAAGTAGTTATTATTATATATAGCAAAAAGTAAAAAATAAAATTATAACAGTTATTATAAATAAACTAAGCTTATTAATATAAGCTAAAGTTTTAAGCTAGTTATTAGCTTGTTATTTTATATTTTTTTAAATTAAAAAAGCTATAGCGTAGTTAGTTAGCTTATAGCTATATATATTATAAAAAGTAAATATAAACAGCAGTTAAAATTAAATATATATAAAAAATTATATATAATAACTAAAAAAATATAAAACAAAAATATTTAAAAGTTTTTAAATAATTATTATATTTTTAAAGCATAAAATATTTTAAAATAATATTAATATATAAAATATAGTTAGTTAAAGTAAATTAATATAATAATATATTTAAAATATATATATATATTTTTATATATGTTTTTAAAGTAGTAATATATTTATAAAGTAATATGCTTATAAAATATATAAGTTATAATAAAGATTTAATATATAAATAAGTAAAGCAAATAAAAATAAAATATAAAAAGCGCTAAAAATATAAAGTAAAGCTTTATAATAGCAATAAAAACTAATATATATAAAAAAAACAATATTTCTTACGAAAATTAAATTTATAAAGCCTAGTTTTATATATATATAAATCTTTAAATTATATATTACTAAAAAAAGCTTTATATAAAAATAACAATATAAAATAATAAAGCGTTATAAAAATAACAACATAAAATATAGCTAGTTAATTAGCTGCAAAGCTAACAGCAAAAGTTTACAACAAAAATAACAACATAAAATAAAGCAAATTTTCTTTAAGTTAGCTGTTTTTATATAAGTTAACTTTAACTTACAGCCTACTATTATATTAGTTTAAAATAAACTATATAGCTATTTTTTTTTAAAGTTAAAATATAATATAATAATTTTTATAAAATAAAAAGTAAATATTTAAATAAAAAGCTATAAAAAGCTATTTAATATAATTATAAAATAATATAACTATAATAAATAAATTAAGTTTATAAATAAAAAAAAAGTAAAAAAAAATTAAAATAAAAATTTTGCAAGCATATATTTTTTAAATTAAATAATAATTTAAAGCATATTAAATACTTTAAATAAAGCGCTATATTTATTTATGCAGCTAAAAAGCTTGTTTTATTTTAAACTTTAATAGCAAATAACTAATTAAAATATAATTATATAATAAATTAATAAATTAAATAACTATATAAAACTAAAATAATTATAAAATATTAAGTAAATTATATAAGCAAAAAAAAAGTAATAAAATAGTTTAAAATAAATTATATAGCTATTTTTTTTTAAAGTTAAGCTATAATATAGCAATTTTTATAAAATAAAAAGTAAATATTTAAATAAAAAGCTATAAAAAGCTATTTAATATAATTATAAAATAATATAACTATAGTAAATAAATTAAGTTTATAAATAAAAAAAAGTAAAAAAAAATTAAAATAAAATTTTTATAAGCATATATTTTTTAAGTTAAATAATAATTTAAAATATATTAAATGCTTTAAATAAAATGCTATACTTATTTAAGTAGCTAAAAAGCTTATTTTATTTTAAACTTTAATAATAAATAACTAATTAAAATATTTAAAATTTATAAGCTATTTTTTAAAAAAAAAGTTATTAAAAAAAGTTAAAAAAAAAAAAAATAGCTAAGTTAATATTTAGCTTAAATTAAAATGCTATATATATATTTTATTTTTAAGGTAGTAAATATAAAGTTTTTAAAACTTTTTAAGATATTTTATTTTTAATATATTTAATTATAATATTTAATAATAATATATATTATTTTATTTATTTTATAATACTTTTTACTATTATTACTGCTTTTACTACTTAATATATATTTAATATATATATTATTATTAGTTTATTTATTATTTAATTTTTTATTATTTTAATTAAACTTTTGCTTTATATAGTTTTTTTATAATATTAGCTTTATATTAAGCTTTATTTATAGTTTAAAGTACTTTATAATAATATAATGCTTTATTAGCAAAGCTAAATAAAAAGCATTAACTGCTATTATAAATTATAATTATTATATTTAATTTTTTATATAAAATTTTATTTTTTAATTAATTTATTTATGTTTTAAGTTAAATTAATTAATTTAACTTAAATAGTAAATTTATATAACTAAAGCTACTTAATTATAATATAACCCTTTAATTAATTCGAGATAAATTAATTTAGAAATACTAGTTAGGTCTGCATAACCAGGTCTAGCTAATTATAACACAACCCTTTAATTAATTCGAAACAAATTGATTTAGGAATACTGGTTAGCAGGCACAGGCACATACGTAGACATATCACCATAGAGAAACAGGCAATCGATATCTATAGGGATGTATGAGCGTGAAGTTAGGAACGAGTGCCTGTCTAGAGTGGTGTTGGCTAAATACCCATGCTAGGCAAAGGTTAATAGGCCTGATTGTCATTGCTCGTCAACACAGGTACACGCTCCTCCAGCTCATTCCTGTATATAGTTCCGTAGGAAAGCTCGTTCTCTCGGGCTTCTCCTCCCCGAGTATGCCCAACTCCATCATTTGCTCTTAAGCCTAAGCAGATGGCCCCCGAGCCTCATCGCAAGCGCGGTCATGGTAAGAGATGGGTTCGCCATCGAACTGACAGGGAAGACGGATAGATCGCAGACGAAGAGATTATTGACGCCTTTGACCCTGAGGTTCGAGTCTACGACGCGTCGCTACCGCTTGGCCCGTCCATCCTCATGGTACCGACCTCGTGGGCAACAGAGCCCCATTTCGCCCGGCAGACCATATCGTCGTCAAACCTGCCTTTGTCATCGTCGTCGTCGTCGTTGGCAAACCCAAACTTATATTCTTAGCTTACAGGTTAAGGTAAACATAGAGCTTAAATGTTTAACTAAAAGAAAATTCGCATTATTCCGTGTCGCTATCCCTGCAAGCCCCTGCTGCAGCTAATCAACCTACCTTATACCGTGTCGCTATCCCTGCATTTGCATGCTTTCGGCGTTAGTCGCATGCACGCGGCTATACGCGGCTATACAGCTATACAGCTATACGTAGCCATATAGCTATATGCAGCTATATAGCTAGCATATTTAACAATATTTTTTTTTAAATATATATATATATATATATATATATAATAAATATTTATAGCTTATATGTTATAGCATATAGCCACTTTTATATAATAGGTTAAGCTGCACACCTTAGGCCTTGCGACCCCTTTATAGTGCCTTATGCTTTATTACCTTGGCCTTGCTAGAACCTCACTCTCTTGCCGCTACCTCTCCCACCCACATGCAGCACCACTTATCCTGTCATCATTGTCTAGCTAACAGCCTTAGATCCTCATTATCCTGCACACATTAGTCATGGTTGATCTTCCCTACCGCCATCTCGGGCTTTTCCCGCAATGTGGTATCTGTACTGACACCATTGCCAGACACGAGCGGACTGTAGCACGTACGTTGTGACCTCCTTTCACCAGTCTATTCTTTATGTCTCTCATTGGTAGTAGTGTACGGCGATGAAGCGTCAACTTCTTTTCGCGCAATGACGCGACCCTTCCCCTTTCCGCAGCTTGGATACAGCCTCACAGAGGTGGACGGCTTCTTGCTGTGTCGCCGTCCAGGCTGCAGGCAGTGCGCCGGGTCACCTGAGTTTGTTCCTCTTCATTGGGATTGCTTTGAGATCTTCCGGACCCAATCTTCTATTGACTGGGACGATGTCCTCTGCCGGCTTTGGGTGGCAGCTTCCTGGAGAACTCCGTGGAGAGGAGCATCGCCCATGTGCTTCCCCATTGACGCAGCTCGCAGCTCGTCGCTCAAAGCATTATGCAGCATCTGCAAATTACCACAGCTTCACAGGCTCCCCCTCGAGCTACTTCAGATGGTCCAAAGCTACTCTGAGCATGCATTGATGTGGAGAGGTGCATTGGCTTTTGATCTTGCTGCCCATATCTCAAATAAAACTCCAAGCGGCCTCACGACAATGCCATTAAAGGACATTTTCTTCTGGGAAAGGGAAAAACAACTTCAAGTTACGTCGTCGCAATCCT
This sequence comes from Xylariales sp. No.14919, assembly GCA_002003505.1. NCBI lineage: Eukaryota > Fungi > Ascomycota > Sordariomycetes > Xylariales > Xylariales sp. No.14919. The sequence goes on along the minus strand of BDMC01000060.1, from coordinate 242,357 downwards.
TGCCGCTAATAAGAATCACAGTTGATTCAATCGGGATAAGCAAGATAGAACGTATATCTCCTCAAGCCTACAAAGGCGAATGTTATAGTAGCCGTGTTTACGTGGTTGAACAGGAGCAAGCAGTCTTCAAATGTAAAGTGCAGTTCAAGGTATGTCCCCCTCACGGCGCCTGTTAGTCGTGTTTCTAATCATACTCCAGGACGGTTTCTCGCGTCTAGAACTAGCTTCTTCCTCTCCTTTATCCCCTCCAGCCATTTGGAACACGCCGGACCCTCCAGACCTGCAGCTTTGTCGGGCATATGAGAGAAAGAGCCTTTCTCAATATCAGCGCTTTTTTGCTGTTGAAGTGACTAGCATAAGGGGCATCACCTTCTTCTTTTCCTCGCGCCAACTCTATGCTATTCACATCCATCGGTCTGGCGGTCTTTCCGCATTGTCGTCGTTTCAACGCCTCCCGCCTCGGCGCCGGAGGAGTGTCTCATGGTGTTATTTGCCCATTACGAATCAAGATCGAATCCTTGTTCTAGGTGTACGGACATTACCAAACCAACATATCAACATATTAGTCAGAATGGAGAAGGCTGGTGACCTGATTATCGGGCAGTACATGTCAAGCCCGGCCGAAGATCGATGTCTAGGCTGGCATGCTCCTATCACCCTTGTCTACGGAGAACCCCAGGAAGGGCAACCCGTTCCATACTTCGGGGCATACTGCCAACCGCCGACTAGAAAATTCCCTAAGCGTTTGCAAGCATATAAGCCCAAGTCTTTTCCAATCAGTGAAGAGACGTGTTTTTCCATGGCTTCGTTAGAGGGTCTTCAGTCGGTGGAGGTGTTCTATGATCAAGATGGTCAGCACTGTAGAGGCATGCTGCTATACTATCAGAATGGTGGTTGCCGGGCGGTTGGACAATGCCGCATTCATGTGGACTCATCAAAGCAGTTTTTGCAACCGTCACAGATATGTTTTCGCACTAACTCCCTCCGTGGAAACGGTCATGTGGTACTTTACAACGTACAAGTTGACTGGAGAGCAGATTCTCACAGGCATGAAGAGAAAGGATGGGCCTGTCAGCCGCTTGACGGAATTTTGGTATTTTGGTATACCCACAATTCGTCATTTATGGCTATAGAAAAGTAAAACTCTTCAGGCCGTACTGACGCTTGGGTTCGGTCCTCAAGCGCGCTAGAACGTCCAGATTGGTCGACGGGACGGCAGATGTTAGCTTTGGGGCGAGCACCCGATACCTAAGATCGGCGTTGGGAGTCCACTATCGTGACTTCATCGTCATGCCAAGATGGCGGGAGAGTCACATTTGCTGGCCTCGGAGATGCGCCAGTCGTCTCGAGTAGGTCGCTCGGCGGCCGCATGTGATCCTTGCAGAATTTGAGTCCTTCGACGAGGGTTGTGCCATGGGTAGATATCTCCAAGTATTCATCAATATCTGCTAATCCATCTCCCGGGGGTACGAAGGGGATTAGATAATTGCTCTTCTGATCAAAAATCCAAAGTCGAGCCCTGGTACCAACGCAAGTCATAGTCCAAAGGCGTTCTATCCCAGTCTCGACGAAGTACGCGCAAGCAGCAGTGAATGCTTGGTATTCTACCTCCATAACATCGCTGGGCGAGGCAGCAGCTCGCTTGGCTTCGACAAATAACAGCGTCCCGACTGTTTGAGCGTGGCCGTCTATCTCTTCCACGACGAGGTCGACCCGCCTAAGGTCGCCGGCCTGGTGGGTAGGTGGTTGCTGGGACGAAACAACCCACTTGGATTCGGTGAAGATAACACGGTTGAAGATGTGCTCCCACAGCCGAGTGGTTGCCCACTCCGGATACTGTTGAGCATCCGTCCATAATCGCTGCATCCGCCCGTCCGTGACGATGGACATTGAATGAGGACGGGAATTAGATACCGGTAGAATTCGTAACTATGATAGATCGGATCGGCGTTGATGTGTGAGAGGACACATCAGCACATCTATCCAACACCCAGCGAGAGCATACACGACTATATAAATAGCTAAAAGCTTGTATCTAGTTAGGCAGCGCTTGAGGCCTAAACTTTCTAGACGACTATATTTTCCCCGTATCCTTTTTCTGTAACGAATGAAACTGAAATCAATGTTACCATGGCCGCTTTTAACGCGCGCCGTATAAGTGTTGGAGCCTAGCACACGTGCCACAGAATGATTGGTAAAAATAAAAAAACAAGGTGTAGATTCATTGGGCGCAAGCCGATAGATGAGTATATGTCGCCAGGTATCGTTTCTGGGTAAACCTCGTTCCTTGGTCGTGAGGGGCTCCGGACTATCCGGATACTTTCTGTTTAAATGATGACTGGAATAAGACCCTGACAGGTCGGGTACATAAAATTAATTATCAGGTGCGGGCACCGTGAGCACAGCTAAACATTACACAGACACCTTTGAGGGGAATAATGGAAGTGCGGCTTGACTAGCCTTTCGGGCATCCATTCTCTCGAAATATGTCGTCACATTTTTTCTTCCCGGTGCACGTACCCAAGGGGCCGGCCCCCCCTTCGTAACCATCATCTCGAGCAATCCGTAAAAATGAATATCAGCAGCCGAAAATCGCTCTCCGCAGAGCCATGTTTTCCCCTCCAGTTCATCGTCCAGGAGGTTCAAGAATTGATTTATTGAAACCTTTTGATTGACGCGTGCTTCTGGTGTAGGCAGGCGGTTTCCCTTGTAGAAGTCGATCGTCGTCGGGTCGTTCCGAAACCAAGCGATAACAGGCTGCGCGATTTCGAGGTCCATTCGTCGTAGCCACATACGGGTTTCGGCTTTTTCAATAGGCGTGTCCCCAAAGAGACTCTTCCCCGACGCCGCAATCTCATCGAGGTATTCACAAATGGCGGTGATCTCGGTGAGGACAAACGTGTCGGAGATTCGTAAAGCAGGCAATTCTCCGCGGGCATTGACGTCTCGGCGGTACGCCAGTCTGCGGTTCTCCAGGTTCATGATGTCAACCTGTTCAACGTCGAGCTCAAGCCCGCCACGTTCTAGGACGAAAAGCCTTACGACATACGGATTAGGGGCTTGGGCGTCGTAGAGCCTCATGACGACTGAATAATCTCAAGGGGTGATAGCGTCGCGAGTGTATATCGATGGGATGGATTCTGTAGTCTAGCACAGACTTTGGTTACGAAAATGCGAGACGACATAGATGGTTTATATTCACTTGCTTAACTCAGGGTGCCGCTATGCCGGCAACTACGTAATCTTTACGTCCCTCCACCGAATTATGCAACCAGCCGGACATAGGCGGATATGTTGTTCTTATATCCGACAGCCATGATAGTTTCATGATATCCTTTTCGGTTCCATGAGACGCATCACATACCTATAGGTTCCGTAGGCCCCGGGAGCCTAGTTATTAGGTGATTTAGTCATTATCTGTAGCCACGTCTTCGCGTCGTTATGTCCGGCCTTCTCCACCTCGGCACTGATTTTTTTTTTATGTTTACATTAATCCTTGAGTTCATGTCGACTCGTGTTTTAGGTAGACTTCCCGCACATTCTGCGACTGGCAGACGTTCCCCCGTTTCCTGTCGGGCCGTTGCGGACAGTTTCGATCTAAACGAGAGTTGCCTTGTCCCGCATTGTAAGTACGGAGGTTTATTTCCGAGGTTCCAGTGAGCTGGAAGCAACTGCAGATTATACAGATCATTTACGGAGATTCGAGAATATACCATCAGAAACGGCTTTTACATGAAAACAAGTTGAGACGGAATATTAGATTGTAGCTTACAAATGCCGCAGAACGACACATTCAATATGGACATGGTCGATCTGGCGAGTTATAGTCAACTCCATTCCACTCTAACCTGGGATACCAGCCCTTCCTTGCTCCGTTCCCAGTTTCCCCTCCTACGGACAAGAAAGGAGAATCCCCGCCATGGTACCAGGGACCGTCATAGGGGGGAGGATGCCTGTGGTCGAAAAATAGAAGCATCTGCGCATTCACATTTTGCATCTGGTCCTCTATAGTATACAATTCATCCCGGAGGTTGAAAAACTCATTCTCGAGGATGAAGAATTCCTCCCACTGAGACATCGCCCAACCCCGGCCGAGCGGCCCCAGGACGGCTCGACGCAGCTCCTTGTACCTTGGTTCCCACTCGCGAAGAATCGCCGAGAGGTCATCGGCGTAAGGCTTAAAGTCCTGGAACTGCGCTTCTAATTCGTATTTCATTGATGCTCGGAACGGAATGCATCGGTTTTCGGAGTAGATCATTGGGACGCCATTTCGTCCGTCCTCCTCGTCACTGTTGTAGTCCCCCGCTTCTTCAACCGCGGGGTCTGGCCTGCATGCTTTGGCAACTCGTGATCTTCCGTGCCGGTGTCTCTTACATAAATTCATGGAGATGCTTCGTGCATGCTTTTTACCGGGAACGTAGAGTTCCCTTCTAACCACCCAGCCCTCTCTGACGCGTGAGGGGACCGAGCGACATCGCCTTGGAGGCCGGCCCTCGAGACTGCTCGGCCTGGAAGTCTCGTGTACTTTTCGTCGGATTTCGGCAATTAGGCTCATTGTTAACTGTATATTAGCAAATTTCTACAGCAGTTATTTGCTGTAGCAATTTGAAGACGCCATCCTCATCCAGAGCACGCTATCTTAAGTTTTTTCGGAGCGGGCCCAGATGAAAGAGAGGGTGTCTACCGGCATTGTTTCTTCTGTCAAGTAACACAGCAACAAAGCGAACAACGACTCTTGTGAATGGCCCTGGACAATGAATCCGCCCAACCTGATCCTCCGGGCAATCGGCTCGTTATTGCCGGCGGCCAATTCAACCTCTCCTAGGACGGCCCTTGTTTGGGGGACAGTCCTATTAACTCGAAATCCAAAACCGCGGCCTGTTTATACGGCTTGAATAGAAATTTACTTGATGTAGGCCAACTTCGTCAAGCCATCTCTGATTCGAACAAATTGATCTGCCTGGAGCGAACTACGTTCCTCGAGCAGTTCACACTGAAGTAGTACCATTCTGATTTCCTTCGTAGTTGGGCTTACTTCCTTTGACAGCTCTTGGCATGTTTTATGTAAGAGTTTAGCATTCTCCATGAGGACAGAGGTAATGTGAACAAGTAACGTGGCCTGCATCGAGGAGGCCGACGTTGCTGAGGCGACAAAGTTACCGACGCGCAGTTCGGGTATATGCAGCCGAGGTTGGATCAAATCGGGGGAAGCCGTGGTAACCTTGGCGCATAGCTTTGTGCTCTTGACAAGGCAGTCTAAGACGTCCGAGACCTTTCCATGACAGGCAGTGAGTAGGTTAAAGAGGAACGTATCAATTGGACTACCAATTGGATCCGCTTCGGAGAATATATCGGCGAAGTCTCCGGACACGTGGGAAGTGTGAAGGCAAGTCGGGTCTTGGCAGTCCTCGCCTAGGCGGAGGCGAAATTCATCAGACAATAAGCGCAGAAGACGTGGGTATAAATCAATCAGCCGCTGGGCGGTGGTGAAGAGCTGCTCGATGCACCGCGAGTGGGAGACATGGATCACCCGCTGGGAGTAGAGTTCCTCGGGACTAGTGCCCTTTGGTAGATGAAGGCTGGCGGCTGGGCCAAATTCAATAGACACGTCGTGTATCTCAACAGCTAGAGCTGATAGCTGACGTACGCACACTGACCTAGGATCTTGCGGTGTTGTGTCGGGCGTCGGATCCCATAGGGAGGTGGGGATATAGTCTACGTCGGTCACCGGAAGGTCGCCGGCATTGAACAAAGTCGGCCAGTTCAGATCGAGGTCGAAGTTCCCGCCTGCTTGGGGATTTTGTTGTACCAAAGCGTCACTTTGGTAGGCAATATTGGCCGACGAGCGACGCCAAGCCGGCCCAGCCGGGCTAAAGATGCAGTTAGATCCCGCTTTACGACAGCGAGAACATGTTGCACTACCGGGTTCCTTGGGGCATTTCAGTTTCTGGGCGTGGCAGCGATCACAGGATGATCTCAATGGTCGCGGCATGATGCAGACTCTGAGGCGACGCGAAAGCGAGTTTTGGCCTAACCCAAAAGCCCCTTGTGACCCCCGGGTTGTACCTGTAGCGCGCCTTACCGATGCTAACAGTTACCTACCTACCTAACCTAGGTAGGTACCTAACCTGGTAGGTAGATTTTGAATCATTTTCTTACATAATAATGTGGGTAGACGCTTAGGTGTGAGGTAACCTAAGACGGGGAGATAGCCTCTAGATATATGCCTTGCTGTGAGACAGATACTTCTTGGCATCGACTGTTCCTATCATGGCACAATAGCTTCGTAAGATTATGGTTAGTTAAGCGAACAAAGGCTTGGGTTTATAAGGAGAAAGACTCGTAAAGCCGGCTAGCCCAGAAATTGAATGGCATCATAGATGGTTAGCATATCGGCATGTTTTGACCCCAGAAAAGCGCGGAGAATACCAGCGCAATAGGATGTCGTACATCGATCAGAAGCACGCTCTGCCAATGATATCGGAGCCGACGCGGGGGATTGGCTGTCGGATTGTATACTACTATTCGATCACTCCTATATTGATTGCATACGCGCGACACATGTTTCTACTGCTACATCTCGACGATAAGTTGCCGACGTCGTACTCTAGGTGTTAACGACGGTGGGACAGTAATACTATTATTTCATAGTTAGCCGACGAGCGGAAAATACCGAGAGGCATCACTAGATCCCTATACATGTTCCGAAGAAGTTGAGGCTTGGGCTCAAGGGATGATCGCTTCGGTTATACGTGCGGAGCGACATCTTCTATCGTCCTGCGGTCTTTACCAGCTTAAAACCCAGTCCGAGGCCCAGGCCCCCTTCTCAGTAAGTACATCTAACCCATCTATTCTGAGGGTCCCGTTCTCGGCATTCAAATGCCAACTTTCGCTATCAAGCGTCGTATGGCCAAATCTAACTTCAGACACATTCCCCTCCACGCCGAGGATCGTCACGTACCCGAGAGGATTCCGGTCCTCGTCATAGTCGCCAGATCGAGTGACCGCGAGCGACGACTCGGATACAGAGAACTGGGAGAGACAATCAGTAAGGGTATACACCGGGAGGGATCTTGTCGAACTTACATCAACCCACGATGTGGCCTCAGGGTCCACACTCTCACCATCATCGACATACAATCCGCCGCTCGCCTTGCCCGCCACGTCTAGCGCTACGAGCAAGGACCACGGGCTAGCCCTGACGGCAGCTGTCGTCAACCCCGGCTCGTGCATCGGCAAAACGCTACCGCCGCGCACAAACACGGGAATGTGACCGAGGGGGGCGGAAATCGTCACGTTCTGCCCGGCCTCGACACCGGTGATGCGCGTCTGGCTGTACCAGTCATACCATATCGTGCCAGACCCCACACCAGGGAACACGCCGTCGACAGTACTTGCGCCCTGTTCGAGGACAGGCGTGACTAGGATCGAACCGCCTAGCATGAACTGCCGGTCCGCATCCGCTAGCCAGGGCTCGTCCGGAAACTCCCACGCTAACGCGCGCAGAGTCGTCGAGCCCGTCGAATGACTCAGGTAGAATACCGTGTATATGTAAGGGAGGAGGGCGTAGCGAATCTTCATGGCTACCTTGCTTGCTTCTGTTACGGACGGCCAGATATACGGCTCCTGCGAGATCGCATCGTCCCTGTTGTGGTTCCGGTAGAAGGGGAAAAAAGCAGATAGCTGCATCCAGCGGTTGCAGAGCTCCTCGGTAGTGTCATTGGCAAACCCGCACGTGTCGACGCCGAACATAGGTATGCCGTATAAGGAAAACGAAAGGGCTTGAGGGATGGTGAAGTAGAGATAGGGCCAGTTCGAGTAGTTGTCGCCGCTATCACCCTATTCAGCCTCGATGCACGGACGCGGGAGAGGGGATGCAAACAACTTACCCCCAATGACCGGCAACTCTGCCAGAGCCTGCAAAGGTAGACCGTCCGATGATGAAGGGTCGCTTGGTTGGAAATATGTTTAGAAGAGCGTGGTACGTCGCATTCAAGAGTTGGTGACCCCAAACATTATGGAAATCATATTGCGCGGTTCCGTCGGCGTGCGTCGCATTGGGACTCATCGTGTGGACATCGAGCTCGCCGTGGTAGTTGTTGACGGCATAGGGTGGAGAATTAATGTTACGAGGATCGGCTACCAGTGAGCCTGTCACGTCGGGCGAGGGCGTCGACTCCAGGCCTGGGAAACCGTAATCTCTCTCACTACTACCGCAGCTCCCCGGGCAAAACGACGACACTTCCGACATGTCGATCCAGATACCATCGAAAGGGATTTTCTTGTGATACTCGGAAACTTCGGATATCCACCATTGATTCGTCTTAGCACCACCGAACAATGCACCAATCCAGTCCGCCCAGGCTGTAGTTCTTTTAGTACGTTATCATGGGTGGGAGGGGGGAACACATTTACCACACCATCCAGGCCAAACTTGTCCTATGTAGAGTGACCCGTCAGGATTATACACAAAAACATTTTGCTCGAGCCCGCGGTCGAATGGGGGATACTCGTCACTCTGGTTGCCGGGAATAGGAACATAGATTCCGGCATCTATGATCGGGACATAGTGCCGATCGCTTTCATGAAGTTCTTTGAGGAACCTGGCACCCTCGTCGTACGGATAGCGGACCGGGTCGTTTTCAAAATCCCGGTAGGCCTTCATGTAGTCGATGTCATCTGCGTTCAAGTCAACACCATATACGAATGAAGGGAATGTGACACCCCCGCACGCCATGACGTACTCCAGATCGTTTCGAGGGGGATCTCATGCTTGGCGAAATTATCGACAACATCTTCAACAACAGACCAGTTTTGATAGCCCCATCGACACTGATGATACCCAAAGGTCCAATACTGTTGCATCGCGGGGAGTCCGATAGCGCTTGTTTGGTACGACTTGGTAACCTGATCCTGGGTCGGACCCCCGAAGAAATAGAGATCAATGGTGCCACCTAACGCCCTCCAGGTGATTTTGGACTCTCGCAACAGGACTTCCTGTGTGTGCGCATTCCGATGAAACACGCCGTGAGTGAACGACTTATACTGAGCTGACTTGCCGGTGGGGTACGCCGAATAGCTCATGGTGCCGTCCTGATTAACCTCGAAATACCGTGTGTCGAGGTAAGTCGGGTGAAATCCATACAAGTTCGCATCAATGATGTCTCCAACATCTGCATTGTAAAGCGTTCCTAAAGGAATCAGTCGTGCGTGAACTATATGGGGAGGGCCGGCACATACTTGTGAGGTTATTTCCCAGTCGGAAACCGTGAATCGTCTCACCCAATCCATATAGGTTGTAGTTCTCGGGAAGAACAGACCCGAACTCGATGAATTGGTCTTCGTATACAAGCTGGGAACGCTCGGTTGAGAACAGGACGTCGCCGGTACTCTTTCGGGTGATCTGGAAGGAGAAAGTAGGCTCATTACTCCATGAGAAGCTGAGGTCACTCTCCGGTTTCACATCGTTCTCGGCCTTCGGCTTTGGTACCAAAGCTTCGGGGAGGATGAACCACGATTGGTTCGTCTGGCCGATATACTTGGGCAGAATCTCGACATGAAGTCTGTCCTCTGCCTGGTGTTCAACGACGAGACTGAGGGCCTCGATATCGGTACCGTACACATTGCAGGGGTCTCCGGCCAGGACTAAATCGGCCGTCAAGCCAAGGGGCGTATCGACCACGTTATGCGCCTTGTATCCATGGCACACTGACTGAGGATCCACGGCTGCCGGATCGTGAACATTTGGAATGACAACAGCATCATTATTCTCACGTAGTGAGACAGATGATGCTTGCGGAAGCGACAGTATAAGACTGGCGAGGATGAGCAACATGGCGGTGAGGAGTCCTATCACACGTATCGTCTCTCCTTGACGTCTCCGGACTCGCGAAAATCCGTAGAAAGTAAGAGCGGATGAGATGAAGATGCTTGATGCGATGAGGAGTTGGGAAGGCGGGGTTAAGTACTCGTACCAGGCTTCGAATCTGGTATATAACAGGCTAATGACCTGATGTGGTAGCAGCGACCACGCCGAAGCGACTGTTTCGTACATCTCGCCGTCCGGAAGATGTGTGCCTATTGTTATTGTGGACGTCATTGACCCTTAAAAGGGCATAGGGTACATGGTGGACGGCGTCACAAGATACAACCTGGTGGCTGCCTCTCGCAGGAGAACGTGCGTATACGATTGTAGGGAACGGTCCGATACGAAGACAGCGGTGGAAATCAAGTGGAAATCAAGACATCTAATACGTAGGTATACGGCCGACGATCGTTCCGAGGTAGACTTGGCTTACATAGAATCATACAGATTCGAACTCCATCTGCCCGTAACCGGGCCGAGAAGCTAAGGAAACGAAGTCTGTAAAAGTACTTATATACGACTCCTCACGAGACTGTCGCTTATGAAAACATACCTCGACGGTAGAACTGAAAGGTATTAGAACACGGGGGGACAAGAGGACAAGAGGACAAGAGGTGGGAGGTTGGGCCTGCAGGGATGATACCTATGTACCTACCTAACCATAGGTATGTAGTGAGTGCATCGGCCCGTTCTGCAAGGAACCCCGCAATACCTTATAATACGTACCTAGAGGCACGAGGACTTCATACTTGCTTCTCGTCTAGCTCTGACCTTCCTACCTAGTGTTTTGCCATTTTTATTTCTCCTTTTTTTCCCCCTCGTTTGCATAGTATTTGGGGGTGCCGAGGTAACCTAGGTACCTAGGTAGATATAGGAGCACCCGGCGCCAATAGTTGAGATGGCACCTTTGTTCCCCGTGTCCCTTTAAATGCATTAACCGGATAGTCACATATTACCCCGGATTCTATACCTGGATAACTCCGTCTTGCCCCACCGCCCGCATAATACCGAGATTTACGTAGGTACGTACCAGCTCTACTAGTAGGAACGCACCTGTTTAGTATCCTTCTTTTATCAATCGCGAATCAAAGTCTAGACTCCATACAGCATTCCTCCCGACTGCCACTCTCTCCTAGGTCACAACTACCACGGCTGCCGAATTCGATTAGATATATATTCATCCTGACTGCAAAGGAGAGGAAAATCGAACAAGGATAAAGTAGAAAAGGGGGGAAAGAAGAACGAGAAAGAAAGATGGCCGCCGCCGCGACGTCCGGCGCTCCGTCGGCCACAGACCTCGCCCGGCAGATCCTCGACCACAGCGCCCCCAACTACAGCTTCAGCTTCTCGCCCTTCCTCCGCAGCACCTACGGCCACGGCTACTCGCCGAACCGGGCGCCATGCAAGGCCTTTCTCGCCGGCCACTGCCCCGCCGGCTCCCAGTGCCCCGACCGCCATACCACCTCGTCCACGTCCACGTCCGCGGCGGGCGCCAACGCCTCGTACAACTCGCTCGTCTGCAAGCACTGGCTGCGCGCCCTGTGCAAGAAGGGCGAGGGCTGCGAGTTTCTGCACGAGTACAACCTGCGGAAGATGCCCGAATGCAACTTCTTTGTGCGCAACGGCTACTGCTCCAACGGCGACGAGTGTCTGTACCTGCACATCGACCCCCTCAGCAAGCTGCCGCCGTGCCCGCACTACGACCGCGGCTTCTGCCCCCTCGGCCCCAACTGCAGCAAGAGACACGTGAGGAGGAAGCTGTGCGCCTACTACCTCGCCGGCTTCTGCCCCGAAGGCAAGGCCTGCAAGGAGGGAGCCCACCCGCGCTGGGAGAAGAACCTCGAGAAGCCCATCGCCAAGAGCGACGTCGTCGTCGAGGAGCCGCGAAGAGACGACGGCATGGACGAGGAGATGAGGGACTTCTCCGGCCGCCGAGACCGGGAGGATAAGTTTAGCGGGCGTGGGGATCGCTTTGGCGGTGGGAGAGGCGGCAGGTGGCGTGGCAGGGGGGATCGGAAGTTTAGGGGGAGAGGACATCATTGAAGAAGCTCTTTCATTTACACTGCTGAAAAGCCGGCCCGGGCCAAACCCGCCATCAGTGACCGCTATCTACACGCCATGTCTACTTACCCACGTCCACTGTCGGTGCGTATCCGGATCTGGCAGTGGGAACAGCACCCTCGGTCCGCGTCCACCCTCCCCCCCAGAGTAGGCCAATACCACCCATTTCGTCCGCCGGCACCGCGCTCGACTACGAGGGACTTGACATAGCAACGAAGCCATTCGCAGTCATAATCCTTTTAAGGGTACCAAGCGGGAGGAGGTGGGTCGGTTTGTTGAGATGACTCGCCGCAGAGGGGCTGGCGAAAGGCATCCTCAAAACATAACCGGGAAACCCCCGAGAGCCTATTATTCGTCCCCAAAATTACGAAGACGCCGCAAGAGTAACAGATCAAGAGTCACGGATAATCTGTACTTCTACAAATTTACGTATACATAGATACCCAGATCATCATCATGAAGATAGGCAGGCCTACTTTAAACCGCGTGGCAATTTGTATTGAATATGGTTGCTTGTGCCGTGAATGCTAGAGACGTGAATGCTATAGCCGCGAGGCATCCTCCAGCCTGCGATATGGTTTCCAATGGTGAGAATGGGGGTTGCCCCCCTCAAAATGCTACGCCCCGGCGTTCGTTAGATCATATGTACAATTCGTAAAGGCGTTAGATGATGCCGCAGATGCTTGCACCATTGGTTAGAGTGACAGTATCATATACGTACTTAGTCCTTCCAGACACTGCGATACTCAGGGTTAGCGATCCTCGTCTTATGTGCGTCTTGTGAGAAGTCAGTTTCAGCTGTATCATGAGCTCTCGGCGGATTCATGAAGGCGAAAAGAGGTTTCATCGGTGGCTGATAAAGTGAAAATGAACATGAACAGAAAATGTGAGGATATTCCACCTACTTAGCACCTCCCTCATATCCTCGGCCCACGGAGATATACTCGGGGGCGTCGGCACCACTGTCCTCACTACCGCTCTTTTCGCTGCCACTTCCGTTGGAGGAGCCCTCCCAGGTACCGAGCTGATCAACTTTACGAATGCCCATCATCCACGCAACGAGACCACGAGGCGCCCAACGGCCCACAAAGCCGTACAGGCCAGCGCCAAGCCCCACTCGTACCATGTCAGCTTTGTCTGATCCGTCAAGCACGTCAAACACAGCAGTATGCAGGTCTCGCAGCGCGCTGCCCCTCAGACCGCGGATCCGCCCAGCTGAGATAGCCGACGACGACTGCGACTCGTAGTTGCGGGCGTAAGCCTGCCGCGCGGCCTCGGGCCACTGCTGCGTCTCGGCCGTCGGTGGCAGGAGGCCCGGATTATGCGGCCCGCGGGCGGGCACGAAGCCTGTGAAGTCGAAAGTGCCCAGTTGCAGGTGGGTCACGGGGATTCGGAGGGGACGCAGCTCCGCAGTCAGGACTTCCGTGAAGGCCGAGAGGGCCGAGCATACAGTTGCTTCGGGGGCGTGGAAGGGCGGGTTGATGGAGGATATGATGGAGGGCGTGAAGACGAGAACCTTGGGGGCTGTGGCTACCGCCACCTCGCCCTTCTCGCCTTCGCTGCTTTGGGGGGGAGGGGGTGGTGTCAGACGTGATGTGAGGAGTGGGAGGAAGGCCTGGATGGTGAGGATGGGTTGCAGCAGGTGCGTGTTAAATAGGTCGGCAAAGTTAGACGGAGGGATGGTGGCTATGGGCGAGGTTTGGTAGTGTAGCGAGGGGATCAAGATCACCGATGTTAACGTCAAGTAGTTGGGTTTTGCGCGTGGGACTGCGGCGTGTGGCGTCTGTAGATAGGCGGCGAAACGGTCGATCGACGCGGTTACGCCTTGGGGCTATATATGGCAGACTATGTCAGTGGGTTGTCTGTTTACGCGGGGTTCTTGGCTTGTATGATCATAGTCAGGGACGTATTTAAGCGTGCGTAAGTGTGCGTAGATGTGTGTAGGCGTGTGAGTGTGATATGGAGATACTCACGTCGTTGATGTCGATGCTCAGGCCCCGAATGTCAGGTCTTCCGGCCCCCTGCACCATCATCTCGTCTTCGATCGTGTTACATACGATATAGACGATGAAGCCCCTCCTTTCAAGATCCAGGGACAGGGATTTGGTTAGCGGAAGTGAGGGGGACCCGGCGATGACGACTACCTCTGTGCGGCTACCATTCTTAGCCCGCTTCGCTCGTCTGTGTTTCCTCGCGAGTTTGCTATGGCGAACTGTGCGATACGTCACGTAGCCGACGACACAGACGAAGACACCGCTCACAAATTTGTGACGGGCGACCCAATCCTGCAATCCCCCCCACGTTGACACGGGTACGATCTGGGCGGGAGGCGGGGAAGGGTTCGGCGGTCTCGCATACTCGGGTATCCATGGTGTCGAAGCTAGCTTATCGCGGACGTTCTCGGCGGCCTTCTCGACCGTCTTGTCGAGGAAGTCGGCAACATCACCCGTGTATTGTCGAACATGGTTGGGGACGGAAGAAAGCTGTATCACCTGCGTCAACACACACCACACACGACACACGACACACGACGAACTCGGCCTTTCACAACGAGAGAGACTCCTGGACTGACTGACTCACCAGATCCCAGAACTGCTGGTCGTCTGCCGACATGATATCTGCCCAGCGGTATAAATGTGACTATGAGTGTGATTTATAGAGTGCGTATACCTAAGAGAATGGCGGTATGACACGCACGTAATAATTAAACCTCAGGTAGGTACCCAAAGAGAGACTCCGGTTCCGATAGATAAGAAGATTAAATAAGTAGATTAGGTAGATAAACAACACACCTCCGCACCGATAATACAGTGTCAACTACAGTGTTCGGTTACTGTGATCCACATCCCACCGGCTTTATCAGGAACTTATCGGAAGCTTATCAGAAGCTTATCAGAAGTTCTTATCCCCGCCAAATCCCCCGACGTCGACCCGTAGAACCTGACGGCCGGCACCATCTGCCTGCCGTAACAACACAACACATAACCCTCATCACGCGAGTCCGAGATATGAATTCAATAGGCTAGCCATTCCAGCTTGCCCGGGTGGTTGTGGTTTTTCATCAAATTACATTCATTAATCACATTTACCGCTGACTGATATTCGCTTCATCCTGCCTGGGGACGCTAGCAGCGCCTCTTCCACAATCGGCCCAACATACCCCACGTATCCCGCCTACTTCCATACGACAACGCGTGTTCCGTTATCATAATAGTAGTCTTAGGTATTTTGGTATTTTGTTCAATGGAGTCATCATGTTGGGTTTTTCCATTTCCTTGATGATAGACTCTCATGCAATACGTTGCTTCGTTATCGCCGCGTTATTATATCGTCGTAGAAAGGATAGTCTATGTACCCAGCAGCTAGCTGAGGTGCATAGAAAGTACTACGGTCATACTCGGCGAGTGGAATATTCCTGCGAATGCGAAACGGTAAGTCGGGCGTCGAGATGAACCGCCGTCCGAACATAACCACAATATCCTTGTCCGGATGCTCGATGTCGACCAGGTGTCGCGCGCTCTCCGTCGTGAAACCCCCGGCAACGAGCAACGGTCCTTTCCATAGGTTATATGCGAACGTCAGCGTTTCTGACGGACCCGGTGAACCATCTGCATCTTCGATCCCTGCTATCCGCGCCTCGATCAGGTGAAGGTACGCAATTTTGAGGTCCGATAGTTTCGTGATGAGGTCCGAAAACTGCGGAATGGGATCCTTCATCTTCATGGCGTTATAGGTGTTCCACGGACTCAGCCGGATACCCACTCGCTGAGGCCCGACGGCCTCGCTGACCGCCGCCACCAACTCCACTGCGAACCGAGATCGGTTCTCGATACTCCCGCCGTATCTGTCTGTCCGCTTGTTACAACAGTCCTGTGTGAATTGGTCGATGAGGTAGCCGTTAGCTGCATGGAACTCGACCCCGTCGAAACCCGCCAGGATGGCGTTTTTCGCCGCTCGTACGTGGTTGTCGATTTTTTCTCTAATCTCCTCCACCGTCAACTCTTTAGGGGGTGTTTGGCCAGGCGCCAGCGGTGACGCACTTGAGCTATATATGGAGATTCCCTCCGCCTCGGCAACCGCTGGAATAGCGGCACGACCAGGCACCCAGAGCTGGCAGAAGATATAGCTACCTTTGCGATGAACAGCGTCTGTGACCCGTCTCCAGGCCGCAATCTGCTGCTCATTATAAATCCCGGGGACGTTTGGGACTCCCCCGTCGGCTGTTGATATAAAAGTTCCTTCGCTAATAAGTAGCGTCCCGGGGGTGCCAGCTCGCTGACTGTAGTAGTCCGTCACGATGTCGAGTGGAACATGGTCGTCCGAAGCTCGCAGGCGTGTTAGTGGACTCATACCAACACGATGGCTGAGCGTGATGTTGCCGACTGTGACCGGGCTAAACAATCTAGACTCCATGGCACCAATAAATTTAGGTTTGGTTTCTCAGAGGGTGTATTTCGCTGCCTTTGCCATGTATGTTCTACGTATATTCCGCGACGTCTTGCGAACCATCTCGTTTATATCCTCGTCTGTCCACATCCCCGAGCTACGTAATACAATAAAGGGCTCGTTCAAACCCCGAGACTTCGGCCTTCTTCTATAGCATCCCTTGTATGAGGGGCTTGGAATGTTCTTCATATTATGATAATCTTCTAAGGTGTCAAAGGCTCCTTGGTTCTCTAGAACAAAGGGACCTCTGGAATGGCGATCTAGCCAGGTTTATATTACCAAATCGGCAACTATCCCTCGCAGAATGTTGCCTTAATAGCTTCGTTGTCTCAGTGTTTAAAGTAAGGGATATAGTAGCTGAAAGAGGTCTCAGTAGTCCGGGCAACACTTTGCGAACTAACGATATTCGCGGTTAAGTGCATCCCGTGTGATATGATCAGTCTTTTTAGGTGATATGTGGTGTTATGTATGACATGACGGCTTTTAAGGGAGTTCAAAGGGCTTGTGACATCTTAGACATTTATCTGTAATTCGAGTATATTCCATAAAGTCCATTTTAAACCATCGTTGTAATACGCGACGCCGGGGGTGCTACCTTTTTCTCGATCTGGGGAGAAATCTCAATCTAGAGTATATAGGGAGAAAACGAAGCGCGAGAGTCTGTAACGTTGCTCGCCATAAGTCACGAGCTTGCCATACCCACCAAACTGCCGTATTTAAGAGAATTAAGTGTCGCTGCGTACTGGCTCTTCGCCGGGGATACGGTGACTATCATGGCTGAGGTCCCGCCAGAGGCACCGACGAAATGCTCGCGCAGAACCATGGTCAGCGGCGATAACCGGAACGGTATCCGCGCCTCGTCGGCCGACCAGGCTCGAATGACCTCCTTAAGCGCGAGTAAGTCAGTGTTAATCTGCCGGCCCTCCTGGCGCTCCTGTGAAGTCTGCTTCATGCCCTGCGACCCCTTCTCCGTTTGGTACTCCGACCCGGCCAGGTCGACGAACACCATCTTACCCCCGAGACAGCCCGTTTCGTCGGAAGATAAGAGAGTGTCCACGTGCTCTTTAGCAGCCGCGACGCGCGCTTCATAAATCGACTTCTCAGCGTCTGCCTCGTCGATTCGTGTCTGGTTCACCTGATAGTCGGGATTCACGACCCATGCGCCTTCTGCGTTCTTCATGACCCCTTTCGTTTGCTCTTCGATGGCGATGTCCGTTGCTCGCTTTCCCACCGGCACTAACTCACTTTCCCGCTCTACAACCGCCGCTCGTGCCTCCATCAGGCGGCGATTTACGATCTCGAGCTTCAACACGGCGTGCGTCCTCGAGCTTTGATCGTGCACAGTCGAAGAGCCCATGGCACGCCGCCCGAAGCTTTGCTTCAGCTCCTCCCGTAGCGAGTCAAACGTCCAACATGCTCGTTGCGTGAGTGGCTGTACCCGGACTTTCCCGCCGTCCATCATTTCAGTCTGGCCACGGATATGCGTCTTGCCGTCTGCACCTTCGCGAATATGGCACCCCTTCCGCTCGTTTAGGAGGTCGAACGCGGTGTTGCGGCGGAGCTCGAAAAGACTAAACCCGATTCCTAATCTGTATTCATCGTCGTCCGTCTCTATCCCGCGAGCCTGTAATGAGTCCAAAGCCTCGAATAGCTTTTTGCTTGCGGCTAGGCACAACCCAAGTTTGCTGTCTTCCTCGTAGTCATAACCGATGATGGTGTGTGTTTTGCCGCTCCCCGAGTGGCCGTATGCGAAGAAATTGCAGCTGCCACCTCTGAGAATCTCTGTTATGGCTGGGGACACGATGCTCTCATACACATATGCATTATCATCGTGGGGTCCTAGTACAGATTGAAATGCGGGCGGGCTCGTCCAGGACCGACAGTTTCCCGTACTTGGACAACCTACGGAGAGGGACGACAGTGAGCTCGTAGTGCCCGCCGTGCGCTGCTGTTCGATCTGGCCACCGGCGGCCTCTGATTCGTTCAGTGGTCGCCATCGGACATGTACGTCTAGTTTATTTTGGCGCATCTTACATTTAGAACAGTGGCGTGTGCCAGACAGTAAGTATGGTCCAAATTATCATTTATGTATCGAGCTACCTAGACACGGATTATCTCTATATAGCCTACTTAGGTATGGGTTAGGCAACAGCTTGTGTCTAGTGTGGCTTTGGGGTCATAACTGTGGCGGTGGCTTGAGATATTAAGGCTCCTTTAGTTAAACAGAGAACTTCGCGACTAGTTTTCTCGCGGTTCCAAGTCAAGAAAGACTTCCCTCAAAGTGGTGCGGGCAGCGGGGGGTTAATTGGCGGTGGTGGCGAGCTTTCGCGGGGAGCCGTAAGTCTTTCTGAGTTGGTGTTCGTCGCTCACTTCATCTCTACTACCGAAGTGGTAACTGAAGTAATTGCAATTCCTGAGCCATTTTATTCTCGACAATCATCCGGGGCCAAAGCGCCAGCTGCCCTCGCTTCTCGCGGATAAATTATTAGTCCCGAGAGTCCAGTAATGTCTCCATGATCCGAACACGATGCCTTTCATCATCAACTTGGTATGGTAGAAGTGCATCCACAGCACGCTGTACAGTAGCACTAAGGCAAAGCAGGTATGTGTATTTAGATAAGTTTTCGACTCACAGGCGAAGCGCTAAAGTGCTATGCATTAGCCCAATACTCCCTTCAAGCAATGTAAGAGCGAAATGGAATGTAACTATCACTGCTCTATACTATTTACAAGAGAGACGGCAGGATTTATTTGAACCCTGAAAAGTGTAGTAGAAGGAATGCTTGTCCGGGCGTGCAGAAACACATATACGGACCTCGAGTATACGGAGCGGTTATAGGGAGCCCACAGCGCTGCTAAAATCTACAGTGGGTCCGAACCCACTATATTTCCCACAACAGTACCTCCTACCTAGGTACCCAAGTAAGCCCCCTAATCCTTAGGTACCTAGGTAGCTATAGGCGACTAACCTACCTAGTAAGTCTCTCTTCTTCATTCCCTGTCGACTCGATTCACTCAAACTGCCTCACTATCCCTAGTACACCTCATTCATATCATACCACGTGATACTTTCTTCCCTGATACTCAGCCATCGTATATGAGACTACCTAAGCAGTCACTTCAGTCCGAGTTGTTGAATTTGGGCGGCCGGCCGCCGAAAACAAGATGAAATGAATGTGTCTCGTTAGGCCGTTTCCACGTTGGGTTCATCACTCTTCTCATCTTCCTGTACCGATTCAACGTCCTGAGTTATTGTTCGTGGTGCCTCACAATTCCCCAGCTTGCGCATTCGAGCCTGCCTTAGCACCTCTATAGCCTGATCTATGTCCGAATGTATTTGGTCGATGTCTGGTATCAACTCGCGACCAAGCTTCTGCTGTATATTCGGTTGTGTCGGTTCAGTGTCTGTAGCAGTATCCGTGCCCTGTAAGCCTTAGCATGTATATACCTTTCCCATGATATCTGCTTTCACTCACGGAGTCACTGTTATCCACCTTTGCGCGGGCGATATATATAACGTAGATTTCTTTCCTTAGCGACACCCTAACGTGACGCTCTCCATACTCCTTTTCTAACCACAGAGATAGGTCGCGTGGGTGTATGTGGTCGGGGTGTTCCGTGTAGACGACACGGTCACGGTCTTTCCTCACAAACTTTAGTGGGCATGGCAGCATTCTTGCGAGTTTGTGGAGATCCGGAAACAGGTCACTGAGGTACCGGGTTGGTTGAAATTCCGACTAGGAATAGGATAGATTCTGTTGCGGCAATGTATTTAATGTAGTCGCAGGAAAGCCTCAGGTGTTAGAGCTTGGAGGGGGGATCCGCCAACCACAGGGCAAATTAGCGGGCAGAGAGCAATATCGTGAGCGATATTACCACTCACCCATTACAAATGACAAATATAGGTTTTTCCACTTTCCTTGGTGGCAGTGCTTGCTGTTAAGGGTGATTTCAGCCTCGGCGTAACTCGGACGTGCCCCAGCCACCTCCTACCCCGTAGACCCATAGAAATATTGTTGAGGTGTTGGAGCGAAGCATCATCACATTCACCGAAATCCACGGAACGTGTACCTAGGCGACGAGTGAGGCGCACAGGTTAAATCGTTGTTGCGGCGGGGCTGGTCGACATGATGAGGAAATGTAGTTGGGATATAGAAAATAATTGATAAATTATAATACCTCTGGGTATCTACTGCGGATGCTCGATGCACCCCTTTCCTCTATCTCATCACTCATGGGTCATTTATTGACTAACTCTACTTATTCCCGGGTGGTTGGGATAGGGAGAACATTCAGATGCTTCTCACTCTGGCCTAGCAGCCTTTCGGTCATCGCTGAAATAATGCTGGCACGCCAGGCTTGAGCCTTAAAGGACATGGGCCGGTACCCCCTTCCAGGCGATCAAGCCTAGACCTACGGATATGCTTACTGACCGTCAATCCAGAGAGCGAAGGTCACATATTAAGGCGTTATCGCCTATCTCGTGGGAACAACTTTCAGATTGACTCTGGAGATCCGAATACATATACTTCATTAGAGAATGAGAGCCAATACCTACTTGCAAGGGCAGATGACGGCGGGTCCGTTCTCCCTGTTAATGATTTAGGCTTCAGCTCGATTCCACAGCCGACCGAGCCAGATAACGAGTGCGTGATGAATATCAAAGAGTTCCGCCAGCATCTCGGCCTAGGTCTAGAGACTCATACTAGTGTCAAAAAATCAATTAAAGAGAAAATCAAATTATGTCTAGTGCACAATGAGTCCGAATCCTATAGCGGCAGTCGAAAGTTTCTACCCATTGACAAGCTAGACTTTATACTAAGTTTGGCGACGATCAAAGCTCTAATAAGGGAAGAATACCCTGAGATAACGGATCAGCAGCTTTCCGATAAAATAGGTTGCTATGTGGCTCGGCGCAGGATTCTAGGAATTCTACTTTACATGCACCCGGAACATCTGAAGCTTCTCGACGGCTTCAATAGCGAAAAGGTCACAGACGATGACATGCCACTCACGCAGACGAGCAGTATACATGAAACCCGGTTCCGAACTAGAGGCGGGAAAGAAAATAGAACTATGCTGTGTAAGTGGGAGGACAACGACATAACACTTTTATACCAGTATCAACCAATATTCTTTGCACCATTCTTCGCCATCCGGAAGAATAGATTCTGTAATTACACTTTCAACGAGGATGTACGACTGCCGTGGACGAAATACAAATATAAGGCAAGGGGCGGCAATGGAACTGTACATCAGGTTGAAATACACCCGAGCCACTACAAGTTTGAATCAGATGTAAGAACCAGCTTCTCTGTACGCGCCTTGGAGCCAAGGGCCTGACTGATAGTTAGAAGGCAACTCATAATCCTGTCCAATTTGCGCTGAAAGAGATCCCTACAAGTGAAGTGGACGCATATCACCAAGAACTGTTGGCGCTAGAGAAAGCTTTCCCCCAAATCCAGAAGGAAAAGCATCTTATTAAGCTGCTTCTCACGTTTCGACATGGGCATAAATACTACTTCCTCTTTGAATGGGCTGACGGCAATCTGGAGGAGTATTGGAACAGGTACCCTGAAACACCAGAGCATACAGTTGAACGATCAATATGGATGGCCCGGCAGTGTTCGGGACTAGCGACAGCGGTGAAACGAATACATGGGCTTGCCACATGGCAACGGGAGCAACGAGAGAGAAGTGATCCGTCGTTCTTAGCGGTCCCTGGTGGAAAAGAAAAGGAATGGGGTCGTCATGGGGATATTAAACCGAGCAACATACTATGGTTCTCATCCTATGGAAAAGAGGGTAGCCTTTTCGTACTTTCGGATCTTGGTCTTACTCGATACCATTCCAGCCTCACGAGATCTCGCGTCTCCCCTACTAGTATCGATGGGTGTACAGAGGTGTATCGCCCTCCTGAGATGGATATGCCGGGCCAGTATATTTGCTCGAAATACGACATATGGTCTCTGGGATGTGTCTTTCTAGAACTGTGTACCTGGTGGTTGGGAGGACTTAGCTCAGTTCGAGAATTTGAGGACCAAAGAGCGCCCGAACCTGGCAAGATTATCGAGGAACCCAAGTATTTCTTTATACCAGAAGAAACTCATAGCGCCCAACCCCAGCTAAAGCTAGTTGTCGTAGAGGTATGGTGTATGCACATTTCTGTCGACTAGGCTGACAATAAGCTCATAGTGGATCAAGACGCTAAGGAGCATTGCAAAGGGCGACCTCTTCGCAGAGCCAATGTTGGATCTAATTGAAAACAGCATGCTCGTTGTCAATAAACATGACAGATCCGCTATCGACCGTGTTTGTGCGGAAATCTCCAGAATCATCGAGCAACTTCAAAAGCCCGGCATCAGCATCAACCTATGCTCAATCAGCACAACTAGTAACGATTTAGCTGACAATGACTCGGATGAGAGCGGTAACCTAGGCCTCGTACACCGGTATGAAAATGACAAGAACAAAACGACTAGTCTGATGGTGGAGACTTTGGTGCAGCATACTCATAGATATTGGGATCCCAGATCGCCGGGACGTGAGCCGAGATTGGCTATAGCAAATTCCAGTAATACAAGTAGTGCAGATGGGGAATTGACGGACTCTGGATCGGATTACAAGGAGGAAAAGCTATCAGTGCCATCATTGCACTCTAATATAAGGTGCATCAAACCTCCAGACCCTTAGGTATCGAGTCTAGTTATGGCGTACTTTGATCAAGAGGTTTTTAGTTGGTCAACTCTCATTGTCGGATTTAACATCTTGCGTGGGGGTCTATCCTCCGGAAGGCAGCTAGGGAACAGGAACCTCATTATTTCGATATTCACTTCAATCTTCGCAATTGACCCAGACTCAAAATCTGCATAGTACCTAACATTATTAATGATCGTATAAGTTAGATTTGTTTTCTAGGCGTTTAGCCTTATAGCTAAGAACTCAACTTTCGTTTCGGCTTTCCTTTTCCCCGATATGGGAAGTCCCAGCAGCAAGGGCACACCATAGAGTCGAAGCATTCAGTCGCCGGCCTAAGAGGACATACTAGTGGGAATCAAGATCTCGGGGGCCGTGGTTGACCCTGAAAAGTGAGGCGCACTCGCTTCTACCGCGGTAACCGCTACCCCTTTAGGGGGTAGGTAGAAACCTTCAGCGTAGCTCTCGCCACCCCCGGTTGCATTGGGATATCACACCTACCCCTCTTGGTGTTGACCGCAGCGTTAACCGAGACGCAGATATTGAGCTGACGAGCGTCAGCCACTAGACACCGAAACTCATGATGCAATTTCGTCTCTTGCTCCGCTGTATACGGGAAGATCTACAACATCCCGAAAAGTGTGAGTAGTTCAACAGCCAACCAAGTTGAGGTAGTGTGGTAACCGATGCACCACACCCACAAGAACACTGTATTCCACGCCTACATATACACGCCCAGCATTGAATTTTGGCTTGTGTAGTAGGAGTAGTCTAAACCAATAAAGCGAATCCTGTTCTACTAGATGACCCGGGGCAGTGCGGCGATTGTAGTGAAACTTTTGGTTTTAAGTTCTGATGCATGTGACTGATCCGAGTTCTATCTGCTCGGCCCCCAAAAAGAGTAAGCCATTGTGTGAGTTTGTAAGGTGTCTAAGAAGAGCCTTCTGAGTTCCAATCATCGAATAGCAACTTCGACTATCAGCAGGCTGCTGCATACAGGGATTGGGATTTTGCCTGCGGGGGCCAGTGGCGATATTCGACACCCAGCCGGATCTCTAATTATTGTCCAATCAGTAAGTCTTGTTTGACACACCGCTCGATTATCATCATCTCGCATCTGCCGGTAGAAGAAATCAAGGCCGGATCCGCCGTCCTCTAGTCCATGGCCCAGACTAAAAAACGGTCGCATTAGCAGAGCCTCACAAGTCTAGCCGGCCTATTTGTGCCCTGTAAAGTTCCTACACAGGTCACGGCAACCGGGGATTACATATGGTATAGCTGTTGGTGCTCTACGTATATGGTAGAGCGCCAGCTTGCAAGGAACTCGTTTTATAGCAAAGAAAAGAAAAGGAGCTTCTAATATACATGTGAGAAAAGGTCTAGAAGCTCTACAAGCGAAAAGCTACAACGGTTAGAATATTTAGTTATCTACTTCAATTACACCGTTTTACGGAAGCTACAGCTTGAAAGGCCAGAAGTATCATAACGCTGGATAGCCTCTTACGACCCAGGCACGTATAGGGAACTCTAGTGGCATATGTAGTTGGGCTAGATAAGTCTATTTCCTAAAACCGCTGGGGATAATTAGGGATGGCAGCAACATGAATTCGCAGAATGGTATAAGTAGTTCTCTCAGGTCGTGAAAGAATGTCTTGTTGAAACTGGTATTTGGCCTAACGCCTATCGCAGGGTGCTAAAGTGCACATCATAGTGTTAGCCATGGCCCTATATGGTATGCTAGCATGGTTCTCCGAGTTTTTTATTAAAAAACCATCAACAAAGCAGCGTTCGCAAGTTCCCCAGAACGATTCCCCCACACAACTACCTGTCATACAACTCATGGCACCCCCGGAGAGGCGGTCGACGGCCTCCTTAGAGACTCCCCTAGAAGGCCCTTCGGCATTTCCTCCACCCTCGAAGACTCCCTCAGAGGCCCTTTTGGCATTTCCTTCATCCCTAGATGCCCCTTCAACACTGGCTCCATCTCCACAGACACCCCTAGAAGACCCCGCTACACTACTTTCATCCTCAGAAACCTCAGCTCGAACATCCAGATGTTACCCAGACCTAATACAATTTAGGAGGCATGTCACAAGCAAATATATCAAATTACAGGGCGGCGAAAAGGACTTTCTGCCCATTAATTTACAGAAGGAGTTGGTGACGAGAGATAGTGTTCTGTCGGCATTTAAAGCAATAGGAGAAACAGAAAGCGCTGAACTCGATCGCATTGTCGACTTCGTCCTGAGAAAGGGCGAGCGCGTGTTTTTAATCTTGGTCTTGATGACATATAACAACGCCGAAAAGGTTTCGGCTTTAAGAGAGTTCGAAAGGGCCGGCGTTGGCGACGACAAATTGCCCCTTGAACTATCTAACGAAGAACTTCTAAAACTAATGCCCAAGGGTTGGGAGGATAATGACTTTGAACTGTTTCGGGTACACCAGTGGCCCCTAATGGCACCAACATTCGGAACGAATTTCGTCTATCATTTACATGAGTCACAGCCATTACCATACGTAGAGCTACCTTCTAAACCGAAAGGTCAGGGATTCTTTGGCGAAGTATCTCGTGCTGAAATTCATGAGGCACACATCATTGAAAAAGTCCGACCAGCCGAAAATGCGGTAAGGCGACGACAAACTACTCTATAGGATATTGTTTGCTAAGCTGTTACAGAGGGCGAACAATCATCCCAATGGCATTGCTGTCGCTATTAAGAAAGCCAAAGATTCTCAAGAGTTAACAGAGTTTTTTAACCAAGAAGTGGAAGGTCTTCGCAGGACAAATGAGCTTGACTCTCCACACATAATTAAGATTATTGCAGCCTACCAAAGGGGAAGTGACAAATGTTTGCTTTTCCTTTGGGCCGACGGCGGTAACTTTGCTGACTACTGGCGAGAACATAACGAAACTCGCAATATGCCGGAAACCATTCGGTGGAGCATGGAGCAGGTTGTGTGTCTCTGCGGTGCTCTCCGGGACATACATCAAAATAATGGGTACGTAGCATAGTATTGGCCGCCCAATACCTAACGGAATGCAGACCTGACCTGGGGTTCATTTTCGTGGCTAATGTTACTTAGTGGGTGAGCTTTGGCTTCCTCGGGGAAGATATCTGCTCCTTGATTAGGCAATCAGACGCCAATCCGAAATGCTAACATCTCGAAGGTCGACACGGAGATCTGAAACCTGAGAACATCCTCTGGTTTAAAGACGACGGCAAAGGAGGGTGTCTCAAAATCGCGGATTTAGGTCTGTCGAGGTTCCACGAACTTGGTGTTGACACAGGAATGCGAAATAGGGACAACATGCAAACGAATACCCCATCTGGCACATCTCGCTACGAGCCACCAGAAATGGATAAAGACAGAACAACTAAAGGAGCTCGAACAAGACGTTATGACATCTGGTCTATGGGTTGCATCGTGACCGAGCTATTCGTCTGGCTCCTATACGGTATTGGTGGCCTAGAGACATTTCGATTACGCAGCAATACGCCTTATTTCTGGCAGACGGCCCAAGGTGAGAATCGCGAAATGGTATATTACGTGAACCCTTATGTCAGTTCATGTTTGGACACGATGCAGGACGTGGTAGGAGCCAACAATGCTTACGGCCGTTTCCTGAGGCTGGTACGAGACAAATTACTCGTCGTTTCAATATCAGAGGATACGAGATCAGAAAAGAGTCGGGCAAACTCTCAGGTAATGTATACGGGGATGCTTGAGATTCAAGAGGAGCATCCTTTCGACGAACTTCTTGAACTTCCGGCCAACTTAACATACCCCGATACTAAGATCAGAGATCAAAGTCATAAGTATACCCGTCCTACCTACAAGGGCGGAATGCTCTCACCTGGGGATACTAGAGGCCCTGTACAGGCGCTCCCAAGTTCTCGCCATCAGCCTGTCGACCAAGTCAACAATCCGGAAGGAGATTTCTCCCCCAAGGTCGTGGTAGATCCGCCTGACGTCATGCCGGGCCCAGCCCTCCCAGCGACTGCGGGATCAACCGTGGCGGACGAACGGGAAGTTGCGGAATCAGCTACAATGAACAAACAAGAAGTAAGTAGAGCTACTCTATCAGCCGAAAGTTGTACTGATCTAATAGTATGTTAGTGATTCCGCCTCTAAGTGATCTATAGATTTTGTCAACTAACATAGTACTTGCTAGAATGTCAGTACTATAGATCGCTCGTGAGAAATTAATCACTGACACCGAATGACCCTAGTGGGTAAGTGGAATATCAACATATTGTTTTACGTCGAATATTGACCCTATCAGTTTGTAAGTTTGCTGGACCCTGACGTTGCTTGTGGGATTGGGTTAACAACACGTTTCTTAGCAATCAGCTAAGCTAAAAGATATATGGGAATCGGTCCCAGATAATGGTTTTGCGACACGTCTGTTTGGAGTACTCTCATGGGACACACTTAGGCCCCCTTCTGGATGTCATGGAAACATGTTATGTCCTTCATGCAACGCAATCAACTCACCACAACTGTTCGGTCCCGTGATTTACAGGTATAAATTAGAATCATCATGGGAAAAGTGTCCCCTTTGTCGCATGCTTTATATCGCTTTGAAAGCCCACAGATACGAATCATGGGCGGAAATCTCTTTGTACCAAGATGGGTCGGTTGTGGGTATCAAAGATGGGCCGAATTTGCTCTCAGTATATGTTGAGCCAGGTAAAATAAATCCGCACCTCTACGGCCAAGCTTATAACTGACCGTAATTAACTCAGACTGTCGAATTCAACAAGGCACGCAGCTTGGATTACCGAGACTTCCGGATGCTGGCAGCCAAGAACAGTTCCTGCTGCTGAAAGAGTGGATTAAGGTCTGCGACACAACCCACAGTAGCTGCTGTCGCCCCGACCATGAGGCAAATAATGGTAGCTCCGGCTTCTCCATGCCGACTCGCCTTCTTAAACTCGGCGACCCCATACGACTAGTGGAGTCAGTTGATATTGAATTATCTCCATACGTCGCTCTAAGTCACTGCTGGGGTAAGCTTCCCGAAGCAGAAAGACTATGTACGTTTAAAAACAATATCACTCAGCTCACACAGTGCATTGAATTTAATGTTTTACCCCAAACCTTCCGAGATGCTATCCAAGTTACACGCGGGATTGGAATCGAGTACCTCTGGATCGACTCACTCTGCATTATTCAAGACGACAGAGCAGATTGGGAGCGTGAGTCGGTCCGAATGGAACAGGTATTCAGTTCTGCATACTGCACTATTGCTGCCGGCTCGTCCAAATCGTCGGCGGAGGGATTTCTCCATGTCAGACAGCCTCGATTCTCTGTGCAGTTGGAAACGGCAAGCATGGGGAAGCTCTATGTATGTCAGAATATAGACAATTTCCATCGTGACGTTGACCTCGGAGAGCTCAGTTCCAGGGGGTGGGTGATGCAAGAGAGGGTACTCTCACGACGCTCTATCTTCTACACATCGACTCAGGTGTACTGGGAGTGTGGCGCAGGAGTTCATTGCGAGACACTCGCCCATCTAAAGAAGTAAGATATAACCTCCACAAACGTTTACCTACCGGGGGTTCGAGGCACTAACCTTTCAACAATAGTGCAAAAGCCGCTCTAGTCGGAGACGCTAGGTTTCCCAACTCAGCCTTGGAATACTACCGTGACGGGCGGCAGATGCTACTTCAGGACTTGTATGAGAGATATTCGAGGCTCGCCTTTACGGAATACTGGGATCGCCCTGTAGCAATCTTAGGTTTACAGAAGCGGCTGGCTAGGGCGCTCCGGACGGAAGGCGCTTACGGCGTATTTGCCGAGTACTTCGCGCGGCTACTCTTATGGAAACGCTGCGGTGACGAGTCAATGAAACGTCTCAGCCAGCTCCCAGAACCGAAATGGTTGCTTGGAGCACACCATTATGCTCCTACGTGGTCTTGGTTCTCGAAAGTAGGTGCCATCAAGTACATTGCACTTGAGTTCCGGACGATACGGTGGGAGAGAGATGACTTTAAGAACCCATTCAAGCCTTCGGAGAGCCAAAGCAGAGATATCAAGACCTTTGATGCGAAGGCGAGAAAGTTTAGCTTGTTGCGGGATGAAGTGCCGGAATATATCATTCTAGATGAGGATCAAGATGTTGTTGTCAATGACTTACGATGCGTGGTGATTGGACGAGGAAGATTCCGAGAAAGTCCTTCAGATGTCAGGGATCACGTACTCATTATCCGCCATGTGGAGAGAAGCGGTAGGTACGAGAGGGTAGGAGTGGCATCGCTAAAGCCAGAACATGTTGCCGGTGAAGGGTCCTGGGTCACTATTGAATGATGATCGGAGGGTAGCCCCCTCAATGAAGTTCTACCTCACTGGTACTTACCTCCTTGGGAAGTGATCAGACAAAACGAGGGCAGCTACCCTCGGTTGGTCTGCATCCCTTACCTCGCCCCGGAAATCTCACATCACTATTTAATGTCACCTTCGGTGCCAGGCGGCTACCGCCATTAGCATGATTGAGACATCTTTTAGATAGTGTAAAAGTGTTGAGGGCCGTGCACTCCGCACTGACTCTTCCAGGCTCCTCTAGAACAAAAGCGAGGCTTCAATTTGTTGGATTTGTTGATGTAGCTACATGCGTACGTGAGTATATGAGGCATACGGAAGACACCGCTGTTGGCCCAGGGGTATCCGAGCCTCTCTACCTAACCGGTTCTTCTCGATAAGCCCTATAGCCCTATAGCCCTATTGATAGCCGACAAGCCCCTGATACAGTGTAGGCTTTCGAGGCCCGGCCCATTGCCAAGAATCCAAGGGCCCAACTGAGCCCATAGGCACCCAACACACAGACCAACAGCCTATGCCAAGGATAGATTATTTATAAAAATTAGTATATTTAAATTTCTTTAACTTAAAATATAAATTTTTTTTATAAATTTTATATTTATAAAGTCTTAAAATATTATAAATTTATTTTTTTAAGATTTTAATTAATTGTTTTGCTTAATTTAATGCTTTATTTAAGGGCTTAAGTAAGCCTATCGGCTTTAATAGGGCCTAGCTAAGCCTACCTAATTGCTTTACCTAAGGGCCTAACTAAGCCCATGGGCCTTTGGTGGGCGCCCATGGGCGCCTATCTCAAAAGCCTAATACGGTGATACCTAGGAGCTTCCTGTGCCGAGGGCGAGTGAGAATTGAATTTATTCGTTTTCTTTCCGGGCTGG
Source organism: Xylariales sp. No.14919 (assembly GCA_002003505.1). Taxonomy (NCBI): domain Eukaryota; kingdom Fungi; phylum Ascomycota; class Sordariomycetes; order Xylariales; species Xylariales sp. No.14919. The sequence goes on along the minus strand of BDMC01000060.1, from coordinate 212,087 downwards.
GCTCGGCGCGGAGCATATGCGCCCCAGAGGTCAAAAACTTTAAAATTATGGCTTGAATTGTAGTTTTGGCGGCGTGCAGCTCTGCCTAGCACCGAAAGCGACTCTGAAGGTATGTGCGAGATAAGAGCTAGAGACGCACGGCATTTTATCTGCATGCTCCATACTGACCGCTCACTTTATGTAAGCCGCTGTGGTGATGGAGTGGCTGTGTAAACCACACACTCTAGCATCCTGGAAACCAGCGCTGTAAAAAGCAGAATTAGACAAGCATGAGAAAAACACAGCAGGCGAGCACAATATTAGCCTATTGATAATAAGGCATACACAGTACTACGGTAAAAGGCAACGGACCCTAGGGGAGAGGGGAGGCCGCCAACTAATACCTAATATATCGCCTTTTTATTAATAAACCTTATTAATAGCTTTATTAACAGCAACATATAAAAAGTGAAAATATATATAAAAGTAAATATTAATAATAAAAAAATTAATTATATTTTATATAATTAGTTTATTATTTTTAAATAAATAATAAATTAAAATAAAATTTATTTAATTTTTTTAAATTAATATTTAATTTAAAAAAATTGTTATATTATAGTTAATAAAAAGATATTATTATTTATTATTAAAAGGTAACTATAAATATATATATATTTATAAAATTAAAATAAAATAAATATTTAAATATTAATAAAGTAAAAAATATATAAATAAAAAAATTTATATTTATATTTTTTTATTTACGCTTATATAAAATATATTTATATATATATATAATAATAATAGCAAAATGTTAGCTTAAAACAGCTTAAGCTAAATAAATTAAACATTATTTTTATTATAAAGTTAATAAGCTTTATATTATTTTTTTGCTTAATAAATTATTACTTTTAGCGGCTTTACTTAAAGTTTTTTAGTTTTAACAGTATAAAAGCTTATATTTATAACTTAAAAGTTTTAAGGTACATTTATTTAATAAAACCTATTTAAATATTCTTTCACGTAAACTTATTATATTTGCTATATATAAAATAAATATATCTAGCTAAAGGTAGTTTACTTTTAAACATAATTAAGCAATCATTGCTTGTTTTTTTCCCTTTTTATTTATTTATTTATCTTTGCCTTTATTTAATGGTGAAGGTGGTGAGTTTTGTCAGTGTACCGCATGTTTGTCAATTGCATATGTACCTACCTACTTATCTAAGGGACTTCGGACTCAGACGCAGGCTCATAGGCTGTTAGGAATCGTAGGTGTCCAGCCCAGGTAGCCCCAAGGCTCAGCGCTCGGCGAACCAAGCGATGACTTAGTAGAATCATCAATGTGTAATTACAAAAGAGCACTTTGCTTCGCCGGATATAGTGAGAATTTAAAGGGTATGCCCCCAACTCATCGCGGCCGCATACTAGTCCTGATTAAACGAGATCTTCTCCCAGCCCCTGAAACAATCGCCAATGAGCTCCGGTCAAGATACGCATGGGGAAAACGAGGAGGAAAACGTGTTAGAGGGACTTGCCTCACTCCCATATCATGAGCGTCTAACTAAATTCATTCGCGGCTCATCAAAGCATTGGGTCGCAGGGGGTGTTACCATTATCGACTTCCGACCCTTATACACAGTCACAATCCATCACTTGCAGCATCGGTTGGCAACTGAGCTCGCCACAATTGAGAAAGCTATTGCCACAGATGAGCAACTAGAGATCGTAAGAGACACTCTTCACAAATACAGTAGGGTTGCCCTACCTAGAGACAATATCCATAGACGGGATGAGTCGCTAAGAATCCATAGCTGATGCTCTTCGCGATTTTGAGTTTATTCACACGAATCGCTGGAACACAGAATTCGTGAAGGATATCCCAGCGTCACGATTAGATAATGGGAAAGGATCAAAGCTCCTCGCAGCGCTCATTGCTGAACATCGCCTCGAGGCCGAAGAATCGCACCGCAGCCTGTTCAAGGACTCGGACCTTTTCGGCTCATTTGATTATGAACTCATGAAGCAAAGCACCGCCATTGCATTAAGTCTAGGCTCCAAGCGTACCTTCTTTGTCGCTCATCAAGAGCGTATCAAAAAGACGCGCATCGCCATTAGGCGGTTTTCGTTTGCCATCGTTGGCGGACTGATTATCGTGGTACCAATGCTCACATTACTCATTGGAGAAGCGTCAATCAAGTCAATCACCGTGATATCGACCTCAATTTTTGTCTTCGCAATTATTGCTGCGATATTCTCCAAATTGGAACCAGAGAACCTTCTCGCTAGCACTGCAGCATACGCCGCCGTGTTAGTGACTGTCATTGGGATCTAATAGAGGCGATACATCATTCTATTTATTGGTTCTCTCCTTATGTGCTGAATGCGATCTAACTCGTGCTCCCTATTCTTTCAAGTGAATTATCGATGAGGGTAGGTTTTTAGAATACCTTTGCTTACCCCACCGTCGAAGCTTGGTTCTCTATTTACCGACCTAGGTATTCTGGCTGACTAGGCTGGACCAACTACTTTGGATTCTATTTAAGTTGTGTAAGGGGTTACTTTATACCTTCTAAGGTAGTTGCCCTTACTAAGCATGTAAACAGCTTCCCTGCCCCTACGCAGGCACCCTAGTAAATCATGTGTTACACGTGCTGACCGCATTGAACACCTGTACGCGCGCTATCTACAGATTTTGACTGTATGCCTAATAGAAACAAGACATGCAGTTTGTATTAAAATATGAGGTTATTCAGGCCTTACTTATACGAGATGTATGTATATGCAGTGCTAGCCTGCGATGATATTTTCGGCAGAGACTAGCATTGGTTTTTCTGAGTCGGAGAACTGCATAGCCTACCTGCAACTATTACGAGCCTGAAGCCCAACCTTGATATCGTAATCAGGCTGGCGAATCGTTGTCCCAAGTGAGGTCTTTTCCGTTGTCGGGGGTTTCCATTTGCTGTCACTAGTTGGTCGTGCATTAAATCGCAGGATGATGAACGACGTAAAAGCTAGAATCTCTGTGGCCGCGAAATCACGGCCAGGACAGAGAGTTGTTCCATAACTAAATGCACGGAACGCTATAGGATTGATTTTTTGCTGTTATCTTGCAGAAAACGCCGGGCAGAAAAGGAGTTGGCCTGCTTACCCTAAGCGGATCTGAGTTTGTGGAGGCCAGCACCCGAAATGAATATAATTCCCCCTTTCTTTATTAGAAATTCGTTGTCTAGTATTGTATCCCCTAGCACCAACTGAGTAGATATACTAATACCATAAAGCCGCAGAACTTCCTGAAAAGTAGAGAGAGGGAGGGGATATTCATTCTTAATGTCATACGTAATACCACCTATCACCTAAAAGGACTGATTATATTATACGGGATGTACTTAACCGCGAATATTGTTATGTTTGCAAAGTGTTGCCCGAACTACTGAGACCTTTTTCAGCTACTATATCTCTTACTTTAAATACTGAGATAATGAAGCTATTGAGGCAACATTCTGCGAGGGATAGTTGCCGAATTGGTGTATATAAACCTGGCTAGATCGCTATTCTAAAGGTCTTTTTGTTCTGAAGGACCAAGGAGCCTTTGAGACCTTAGAAGATTATTCATAATATGAAGAACATTCTAAGCCCTCATATGCCCTTGTTATACTTAACACAAGCTATGTTAATTGAGCGAACCTCCTTGCTTTTCCTTATAGCCAGTGCTATCTCTAGCCGAAAGGCAGCAAGAAGCTCAGGATTAGAATAGAGGTAGTACACGATCTAAAAGGTAGCTGGCATGGTATTACTAAGTAAGGCAATAGAGCTTATCACCTCTATTTTGGTGATGTCGATAATATGGATACCTTTGGCAGAGCAGAAAGAGTGTCTTGCTTGTATCAAAGTAGATGATTCTGGGTTGGTGTGCCTACCTTCGTCATAGTAACGTCGATAGGCGCCCTTTAGAGTGTTTCAGGCTTGAACACTTTTACGGGCTGTCAACGTCGGCAAGATGCCTATCATAAGTCGGACGAATCCATGCTCGTAGATGCTAGAGGTTAAAAAAGAGTCAGCAAAGTCAGAGACTTGACAAAATATGGGTTCTTTGCTCACAAGAAAGCTTTTTGTACGGCTGGATCATTGAACGGATTGCGGGGATCATAAACACTCTCCGTGGTTGCCATAATAACTTATTTATATATCCAAATCAGCCATATTGAGCTTGATAGGCACCTTACTCTTGCTAATCCTGTCTAGCGATGTCGCGATGATCTGAACGGACCTCCTATTGAGCGTATCTAATTTGAAGCCGGGGCTTAGGGTAGTACAAACATTTTGCGTGAACTAATGGATGAAACCGTGATCATCAAAATGATTATCACTCATGATTTCGACAGCATGAGCGCTGACGTCCATAATGGCGGAGGCTATTCGAACCAAAATGGGCAAAAAGGAGATCGTGCGCGTCTGTCGTTACACGGTCTAAACTAATAAGGGGGAGTTGACGACATACAAGAGCGCAAAGGGCACTCGGAGCGTATACACTAGCAAACGGCTATAGAGAATGCACATGAGTAGGTAAATGCGATCAAGAGAAAATCCAAACCGGGTGTTATAACCCACCTGTGCGAACTCCAGTAACGAGAGCTACTGCGGCTCGTGTTTATCATGGGGTTAATGAAAGGGATCCAGGTGTCAATCGTTGCCGGTTCATTCTCGTCTTGTGTTAGCCAAAGTAGAGCTAGGGCGAAGAGGCAGGCTGTCAAAATGCCCGTTAGGGCCGCAACCACAGAATCTACCATAGCTTCTATGATCTCAGGTGCCCGGTATGAATGAAGATCTGTTATCTGACTGTCCGATAGACACCAGGGTTGATAGTGATGGGTGTAAATTAGTTCTTGGATGCTGGGAGCACTATATTCTCACTGCAGGAGGGTGAGAGAAGAAGTTGGGTCTCGATCTTTACAGTGCTGTTCTCTACAAGCTACCTAGGTACAGGCGACAATGCGTGGAGATGCGTGCCTTTTGTTGATTTGGCTGTTCTTTTGTTTACTAGAAAATACCGTTTGCTTTATAATTTCGTGTTTGTATTACCTCCACAATATTATTATTAGATTTACTACCTCTATAATCCTTTCGCATTAGACTCCAACATATTATTACGCTGAGATTAAGGCTTATTATATACCCCTTATAATAGCTAATCGTATACCTTTGCCATCTAATGAAGTACTTCGTCATTTCAGTGTATAGAAAAGATGCAAATCCATGTGTCTTAGAGCAGATTAAGCTGTTTTGGGAAGTCAGTACCCGATAATAGGCTCCAACCCACCTTTGGTTTATATTTTCTTGCAGTTCCCAGGCTTGTTTTCTCTTAGTTTCGTAGGAGCCAGCAGATGCGGTGAAAATCTTGAGCGACTTTCATGGGGTCATCTTGCCAGGAGAGATACTCTGATTGGGACTGGTTCTCGAACGAGAGAGCAAACTATCACTCTAGTATCGATACTTTCAGTTCTCTGTATTATTTACACCGGTTTTTCGGTTCCTCCAGCTTCCTTTATGCCTAGGCTTGGATGGTTTTGGCGTATAAAGCCTTTTGCGTATACATACGAAATCTTGATCATAAACGAGGTAGAACCGCATTTTTCGTCGATAACGTTGCTAATTTATAAAGCTTCGTGGCCGTCTTTTCCCATACTCTTCAATTGTTCCTATTGGGCCAAAATATGATGCGGTTGCGTTGAAGGATAAAATCTGTGCGGTTTTGGCAGTGACCCGGGACACCTCGACATTAATGGCACTCAATATTTCACTTTGGAATATGGATATGCAGTCGGTCATATTTGGGGCATTATTAAACATTACTCTTTTAGTTTCCTTCATTCCGGCCGCATATCTTGCTGATCCTGCACTGCGCAGTAGCCTTGGGGTTGTTTTATCTATAATAGCCGATTTCTTTTTCTTCCACTTGCTAGCAACTGAGTATCTTACAGCACAGCCATCGCGTTGGAAGTATTACCTTTCACACACAGGGTAACTAGGAAACTCCAATATACAGCTAATCCACTCACTAAGGCAGACTTCATCGCACATATAGGCGGGAATACTGTTGGAAAAGCGAAAGATGGCGCTCTGTTCTCTCAAGCTTCTGCCATTTGCTGGACAGATCTTAGCTACAGTATCAACACTTCGGATGGTCCACGGAAATTGTTGGATGGCGTACAGGGTTAGATAAAGCCTGGGACATTGAACGCCTTAATAGTGAGTTGCTATCCATTAGACTGACTCTTCCTTTGATTGTACTCACGTAGTGTAATTTCAAGGGTGTTACTGGGGTGGGTAAGACAGTGCCGTTAAACGTACTAGCCAACCGCGTGACGGAGGGTATCACCGAAGATCATGTGTACGTGAATGGGTACATCCGCGACACCAGCTTTCGACGAAGGATCGGCTACGTTCAGCAGGATGACCTCCATCTACCTAAGGCGACGGTTCGTGAGTCACTCCAGTTCAGTGCTGTATCACAACAGCCACGCTCGTCTAAAGAAGAGGCGAGTCTTGTTTCGGTTCCAGTGTTCATATCTTGGCATTACACCACTAGAATTCAAATAACAGCAACACTGGGCTCAACCGCACCGAGCGTGGGGCAATATCATTCCTTCTAATATCGCTTTTCAATTTATGGGCCGCAACATTCTCACAAGCCGTCGCCGCTAGTTTCCGACAACCGGAGACAGCTATGCAAGTTGCATCACTGTTACTTTGGCTGGCTCTTGTTTTCTGCAGGTAAGTTCCATGTTCCTCCATACACCTAATTCTTTCGCGTGCTTCGATCTCCAAGGTTTGAATCACCAGAGACTAACCATGTCAGGTATTCTGTGTAACTAGTGTTTAAATGCCAGCCAGCCAGCTCCCTCACTTCTTAATCTTCCTATATCGCTCATCACCCTTGACATACTTCTTGGAAGGCCTCGCCGTAGCCGGACTAGCCAACACACGTGTCACCTGTTCTAAGATCGAGACTCTCTGCGTCCCCTTGCCTACCGAACTCTCTCCTATCGACACATGTAGTGAATATCTTTCCTCACCCATTCAAGACTACGGCGGATATGTCGTGGATAGTGCTGAGAAGGGGATTTATTTGTCAGTACTGCCTGGTATCGGAGACTAATTCAGTGTTGCACACCTTTGGGATAAATCTAGGAAACGCCTGGCGCGACGTTGGCTTAATGGCTGTCTACGTGTCCTTCAACATGATGGTAACATTTCTAATCTACAAGATTGCGAGGACGCCGAGGAAGAAGTAACGAACCGCTCGCTATTTCGATTTCATTGAGCACGAAGGGAAAGTTGTTGCTTTGTTATGGTTGGTGGCAGTGTTGTTCGAGAAAGTTTGCATGGACAGCATGTATTACTATCTAGTTCCAGGCGTCTTGTTCTCGGAAGCCTTTCATATTCTATTTTATTTTCTTCTAGTTTTTAACGGATATATACGCCTGTATTACCCGGTAGTCTATTTTATGTGTTTGAACCCTTATATATGGGATAAAAATCGAGTTTAATCGCTATTTTTTACACGCGCTGAACGCCTTGATAGTTCGTACGCCTTAAACGCAGTCCATCTACCTGTGCTCGTGAGACACCAAGCTAGTCTCACTCTTAATGGAAACGATGCGATTTAGCACTCGCGATTATCAGGGTATGGTTTTCCAGTGCCTACGTATGTCGGAAAGAAACTATTGATAGCGTACATAAGCTTGCCCATCGACAACAGTGACCTGTATTCATGAATATCTACTCCTATGATTAATTCTATACTATCCCCTTGGGCCGCAGCCCCTGTAATCCACGCGCACTATTTTGTAACATTAGACATCATGCTCCCTGCTTGACGTCAACAGAAAGGCTTACACTTACTTTATACTCCTATACGTAAAAATAAGTAGGTTATCTATCCCTAAAGGTAGTCTTGGGTAGATACGTCTCTCACACTGTTGTTTCATCGTAGAACACAAAAACCGTTTGTGGCGTTAGAGAAATGAGGGATGCTTATTTCCTCTGCAGCAGAATCATCAGGGTTGTGCTAGCGAGTTAAGGGGTCAGAGCCGGTTGCACTTCATCCACACTGTCTGATTATCCCTTGTTACTACTAGTAGTAATTATGTAGGGGAAGTCTGCTAGGGCCTGCGCCATGGTGTAAGTACTAAGTAGTAGAGGCTGTCGATGTTTGCGCGTGTCCCTATTGAGGGGCCACCTACGTTGGCCGCCCATGCTGCCTACGGTGGCCGCCCGTACCACTCACCTATTCTATAAGTACTAACTTAACAATACTATTATCTAAATATAAAGTATTTACTGCTATAAAAGCATTATAATTAATTTAAAAAATAAAATAAAAATAAAAATTAATATTTAAATAATAATAACTTTTTTTTATATTTTTTATATTTTTATTTATTTATTTATTTAATTTTTAATATTATAATTAAAGTTAAAGCGTTTGTATAAAGTACATAAAAATGGTCGGACTACACTTAATCTGCTTTAGTGCCTCCACTTAATGCCTGTTTAGGCAAGGTGGGCGGCCACCGTAGGCTCTATGGGCGGCCAACGTAGGTGGCCCCCCTATTGACTTGAAATTTATACATAGCTTGCCAAGTACTTCACACTGTGAAAATACATAATTACTTATTGATTATTTATACTCGATCCAAGGTGCATCACTTGTATTCCATTCCACGTACGGGCCCGTATATGCACAATGCTTTCTTGTGCTTCCTCATTCCCAAATGCGGGGATCTACTAAGTACTTAGTAGATAGGAGCTGGCGTCCGTAACGGAGCGGGGATCTCATGAGTTGTGTGGCTGCTTACCATTGCTGCTCCTGTTTTCTGTTGGCGAGCGCAAGCGACGGAAAAGAGGAGAAAGTGAAGAGATGCCAGGCATCTGGGGCGATCTTGGGCTCTAGGTTAGCGGATCTCGGATTCGCAGGCGAACATCGGATTGGCAGATTCTCAGATCATGAAATCATGCTTTCTTGCTTTCCTGATCCGTCTTGACCGAGACATCAATCCATCTTAGGTTAGGTCTTACGCGCGCGTTCATGCTGATCCAAATTGTTTAACAGAAAGTCGCCCGCTACGAACGTCGATGCCATGCCAGTACCAACAGCTCGGGAGTCCGGGGTTGACGCGCCGCGGGCTGTAGCTAGACTTGGCAACATTGCGCAGGCCCGCTACATAGTATACATAAGCGCAGCGTACTATGTAGAACCTAAGCTCTCTAGTAGGAAAATTCTGCTGGCGATAATGTCCTGTATTCCCAGAACAATGAACGGTCCTCCTGGACAACCAAAACAATAGCGCATAGTCCTTGGGGCTAACTAGGCCATTTAAGGAGTAGCAACAAGAAGGAAATGCCCCTCTTCGTGGGGGGGCGGACATTTGCATATGCATGTTCGAGGGAATAATATTTCAGGTGATATTACTTAGATAGATTCTGCTGTACATATAGACTAGTCGCCATTCAGCTATGTTGTGGTATGGATCGGCGTGATTTTCGACTGGTGCGGTTAGTTTGCGGCTTGACGTCGCAGCCCTGCGTTGCTCAAGACCTTCATTCAGAACTCATTTTACGCATCGGCTAAGGGCTGGTGCGCCATACACTAGCGACGCATGTTCCGGCCACGCTAAGTACGTACTAGTAGTTCTATTAGCCCTTCTTGATGACAGCCGAAACATGGCGTTCATATCTGCGATTGCGGATAGCGAGGTCTGCAGCTCTTAGTCGTTTTGATCTCGCAATTATTGGTCCATCCCGTACCAGGGAATCATACACTACGCGATAGTAAGTAGGCACCGTACTGCAGTAAGTATGCGGGAACTCGATAATCAAGTCTAGCACAATATATTAGCCGTCCCATTCAGGAATAGTTGATAGGGCCTCATATTACTCGCGGTGGGGGGGCTGTATGATGAACCATGGTACACCACATAGTCCGCATACTACGTATATACTCTGCGGCACGTGTGACAAGAGGGAAGATAACGTCATCCCTGAAGTTTGGAACAACTCATGTCCGACATATGCGCAATCACCAACAGCTCGCTGCACGCGCACATCTTCATCTTTCACCACGGCCGCTGCTGCTCTAGATAGAGTGTAGCTAGAGAGCGCGGCTCGCCAATGTCCAGCCTCCCAACTCTTACTACCTACCTGCCTATGTAGGACTCGCCGGTATGTTGTACAGCATGCAGCAGCGTACACTCTATTAAGTCTCGTTCTATTTCTCCTCCAGTGGAGTGTGTAGATGGGGCTACCCGAATGCTGCTCTACCCACAGATCCTCAGCATATCCCCCCTCCCTCCACCCGAGCGCGTCATGAGCTAAGGGCCATCTCGTAATCCCTGGGGACAATGAATAGTAATATCAAGGAAAATTGGCGACGCGTCAAAAATATAATAAAACCCAAGCTGACTGCTCTACTAGCCACACGGAGACATACGCCGTTTTTTTTTTTTTTTTTTTTTGGATTCCATTATATTGCCGCCATGACTTCACTACAGATTGATTCTGTCACTATTCGTGGCCATGAGCTTTCCATTTTAGATATTACAACTGTCAATAGGTGTCTGGTTACCCTATTTATTCTTCTCGCTGCGTCCTACCCCATATACTCTCTTTATCTGCATCCACTTCGGACGTATCCCGGTCCAAAGCTGTCGGCCATCACCCGGATGCCATATTGGATTGCCTGTCTAAAAGGCGATCAGGTTCGATGGCTGGCAAAGTTACACAGCCAGTATGGCCCCGTGGTGAGATTTGGACCCGACGATCTTAGCTACACCGACGCGCAGGCCTGGAGGGACATATGCCTTGTCCCCAAGGGAAAGAAGGAGAACCTAAAGGAAGTTGGATTTCATGCGCCATCGGCCAATGGCGTGCCAAATATCGTTTGCCAGAACGACCTTGCCCACCACGCGAGGCTCAGGCGTGCTCTACTTCCCGCATTTTCCGAGAGGGCTCTCAAGGCCCAGGAGCCGCTGCTCCAGAAGTATGCCGACCTCGCGATTACCAAGGCCCGTCAGGCTACCCAGTTAGACATGTCGAAGCTTATGAATTTTGCCACATTCGACATCATGGCCGATTTCGCATTTGGAGAGTCGCTGCACATGCTAGAGAGAGGTCAATACTCCGACTGGGTCGCCAAGGTGTTCAACGCCATCAGGGTATGTAGAATCGGGGGGACCCGTCGGCTTTTGGGGTCGCTGTTGACGTTCCTAGATTCTCCCTCTCGTCCAGATGATTGAGTTCTATCCTCTTCTGAAAAAGATATTTGCTCTTATCGAGCCAAAGGCTGTGACCAAAATGCGCCACGAACATTTCGATCACACAGTAACGCGTGTTAATAGACGCCTCAATCAAGGATCGGAAAAGCAAGACCTCTGGGATTTCATCCTCGAGTCCGAAACTCTCACTCTGAAAGAGATGCACGTCAACGCAGAACTGTTCATGGCTGCTGGCACGGAAACCACTGGTATGCCGCCTTTATCTGGATGCTACTAGTCAGAACAGAACAGTTGCCCTAACTCACTCCAGCTTCCCTGCTCACTGGGTTAACCCACTACCTTATGGCGAACCGGGATAAGATGAAAATCTTAACCGATGAAATCCGGACGCGATTTACATGTAGGGGGGAGATTACTTTGGAAAACGTGGCGCCCCTACGGTACTTGAACGCTTGTAAGAATGGCCTGAACACCCATGTTCTCGTTTCTCGCTATCATTAACCATATTCGTATAGGCATTCGAGAAGGCATGAGGGTTTATCCCCCGGTCCCATCAGGCCTCCCCCGTATAGTCGCGGAGGGTGGCAACTCTATTCTAGGCAAATGGGTCCCGGAGGGCACCCGTGTATCAGTCCACCAGTACTCGGCTTACCATTCTCCTGATAATTTCAAGCAAGTTGCCCGCCATCTCCTGAGATCGCATATCACGACTGTTATTATCTAGGCTAACGCCGTTATGTCTCAGGAACCCCGATAAGTTCGCACCCGAGCGCTGGTTAGGCGATCCCGAGTATGAGGATGATGTGCGCGACGTACATCAGCCGTTTTCAGCCGGCACGAGGAACTGCCTAGGCATTAACTTAGCCTGGCATGAGATGCGATTGATGCTCGCGAAGCTCGTGTACGAATTTGATATCGAGTCAGACGCTGGTCCCGACTGGCTCGACCAAAACGTCTATGTCATTTGGGACCGCAAACCCTTGATCTGCCGCTTCAAGGATGCCGCGCCGCGAGAGTGAGCCTTTGCCGCCTCGCCAAACAACCTCGCATGCCCAACGTCACCACCTTCATTCTATGGAAGCGATCTTTTCGTCTTCTAGATTTCATATCTCAGGCACTCGTGGCCCATACATTTTAACCTTGTCAGAGAACCACATGTTTCATTGAGTTGTTTTCACCTTTTCATTCCCTCAGCCCTTGGTGCTTTTAGCAGGGCTTAGTCATGAAGGATTCTACGCCCCGTTTCTAATCCTTCAGCGAGCTCTCTTTTTTGTTTTTTTTTTTTGAATCGAGGTTTATTAGGATCACCTCCGGCGTTATTTTCTATTTGAAATATGGATTGATCATGTCCCCGGTGGATATGTATCGGCGTAGCACACGCATGTCATAAGCAGATTTCACAGTTGTGTAGGAGCCACGGTGGAACTCCCTGCCTTCACTACTCATACGCTTCTTTTTTAGGGGAATTATACCGTAATAGCAATACACCCATTGTTCTGTTCAAGTTACGTTTGAATGGTTGTGGTATTGTTTCGAGCGTGAAACTTGTAAAGGTGCTCAGCTACGGCTAAATCCCTGGAGGATAGACTTGGTGTTGAACAGAAGTGGTCAGCTTTACGCCCTAGTGTCATAGATAGTCTCTACTATGGGGGTGTAATGAATACTCGTTGTTGCGCCAAGAGCCTACACTATCTACTCTAGGGCTCCCTGTTAACGTACCCAACACCACTGCGTTCTGGGGTTGTAGAATGGGGCGTGTAAACAAGACATGAGATTTATTTCGAGGGCTTTATCCGTATTGACGTTCCCCTTCACCCTCTTATCGAGAAGGGCGCCGCCTCTACGATTCCTTCCTCGCCTTTATTTCAAGGCGCAGGGCCGGGAGAATGCCATTCATGATAGGATTTCTTGCTCGCAATTCATCTCTATAGAATCTGCATGTCTATCTGATTTGCCAGCTAAGTGTCATAATCTTGGTATCGGGATACGACGAGTACTTGTTGCTTCCAGAGAGCCTACGCCAGATCTTTAGGGATCCTTGATACACATAAAACACCCTATTTCACCTTCTTTATTCCGGATAGGACTCCAAGTGTTAGGGACTAATTTAGCAGCATTATTTAGTGTTATTGCAAGCAGATATATTAAGGAAGCAGTGCATATATTGAAACGACGAATTGGCCTCTTACCACAGGTGTATGGAGACTCCGATGGCCGCCCACATAGAAATAGGCTGAATCCTACACTTCGCGTGGTTTACATCTAATCTCTCGGGGAATATTAATTGATCAAGGTGCACTGCAGTCAATAGCCCAATATAATTCAATTCGATGAGTGTGTGTCGTTGCCTCTTACTCCCTATTTCTTGCCTTTTTGCTGGGATACATGCCGGTTTCCCCATTTAGAAGCAGTAGGAATCCTCTCTAACCGCAGTTAGACTGGATATATTCTTGTCCCAGCTCATCTGTTTACGTTATCCTGCATACTATTGAATAAGACTCACCGAACAACTTACACATCTAGGCTTCTGGGTGTCAACACAGCTATAAGCAGAGCCCCGAAATGGGAAATGGCCTAGAGGCAGCTAGAACGAGGTCCTTTTATCATTCGTTGTGACGGAGCTCACATTGGTACTACTTCTCCGGATCCTAAATCCACAGATTCTGCCTACGGATTCGTTCGCATTGGCGGCGCTCTTGATGCGCGTCTGGCGAGACTATGACTGTTTATCAGTTTTGCGCGTCCAGCCTAGGATCAGTCAACTACCTCCGCTGTTGGCTCACTGGGGGGAAAGCAGAATCTTGGGGTCTGGAGTTCCGGTTGGGCCTGTTATCGCTATAAATGATGGCTTCAAGCTTGCACGACTTGCCCAGCGTTCCGGTACTACTTGTTTGTTGGCCAAAAAGTTTGATGCGAAATATAAATGGTGATAATGCTTGCTATACGCGGCATTGGCGGAGATTCAACACGCCTCGGTAATCATCGGTATGCTAGAAAGGGGGCCTGGGACCTCGTTGTGCCAATTTAGCCCTTACGTGAAGTCCGAGACAGTCAGGAATGGTGTATGTAGACCTTGCGCCGTCGCCTTATTTCAGCCCCTGTCCTATTTAACGAAATAGGAGTGGATGAGAACCCTAGACGCAAACAAGGCGCGTAGTACCTAGTCCTGGAAATAGACTCCGGAGCTGAGTTGAACATGGAAACTCAACAGCTAAAATTTGAGATGGCAACTACCTTCATCGGACGTACTAATTTATTGGTTATCCGGCCATTAGATGATACGTCATTTGGGGATCGCGTTTACCTAAGTACTTCCGAGATCCTTGCTGTGTTTCAAATATGCTATACTTAGCGTTGACCGAATGAATGAATAAACACGTGTCTCCTGCGCTGTATCGTATAAAGAAATATTTAAATATGTGTCGCGACAGCCCCGAGATATTCTATTCTTTCGTAAAATCGTCACGGTATGTAGGGTGCTGATCTTTGCTCGTGATGTGTTAGACCGGTCTAGCATCGTTTGATCACAAGCCGGTAACGGGCACTATAATCAGATAAAAAGCATACAATATAGTGCTTATGCAGCATTCAGCTTGCCGCATTTTCTCACATTCCGCTTGGGTGTCCGGGTGGCGTCCCTTTACCGCCCGGCTCCAGCTTTCACCAATGATCTGGTGGGCGGGATGCTCTTATCATCGTCACCTACCAATAACCATAATTTACTGGCTCGGAGTGGACTAAGTCATGAAAGCGCAGTATTTTCTTGCAGCCTGCATGCATACGCTTCCTTGTCCAGCTTGTGCGAGTCGGCAATACTGGCCTCAAATGTTGTGGATATATTTCTGAGTCTGGCCAAAATCAACTAGCAGGAAAATATGGCATCATCACCTTTCTCTCCCTCATTTTGTTAGTCTAGTTTTAACACGGAACTCGTGGCGAGATGTCGGAACCTCTTCATTCACTTGTTGAGCGCATCAACGCGGCCACTCGGCATTGCACATCGGTCAATGGATCTCTATGTTTCGAATCTGATACGGCGCGCCGCGATGCTATCAGTGCTGCGGAGCAGCTTTTGATCGCTGCTCGCGGCCCAGAGGAGACTCTCTTCGCTATTGCCCAGCAAGTTGGTGAACATCTATTCGTCGTTCCTGACCTAGGCTTTGCTAATACGTGCGGCGTTTCTCCTGAAGCCTGCCCAAAATGCCGCCCTGCGCTGCCTCATGGCCCTCGGTGTCCTGGACGCCCTGCCCCTGAATGGGGATTCACGCAGCTTGGATGATCTCGCTCATGCCGTTGGCGCGGAGAAAACACTGTTAGGTCCGTTTTCGCTTTCCGCCCACGCAACTTAGCTTACGAAGACTGAGTTTGAATTTGACGTAGGCCGCATTCTCCGCGCTTGCACCTCAACTTCACTTCTCAGCGAGACCTCGGAACTCCGATACGCCCACAACGCCCTTTCTCGCACTCTATTGATACCAGCTAACAGAGCGTTGCTTACTCTTATGTACGACTATATTGGTCGCGGCGTCCTCGCTCTGCCCGAGTTTCTGCAGGCGCGTAAATGGAAAGACTCGGGCTCGTATGCTGATTGCTCCTTCATGATCGGCTCTCACACCGACCTTCCCATCTGGGAATACTGCGAAAAGGATATAGTGTGTGGCAAAACCTTCGATCTGGGCATGCAGAGTGAGATGGTCCCAGCCCTATCTGCAGGGAAACGGGGTGGCCAGTTCCCATTTGGCAAGGAACTCACCGCCGCCAGTGCTTCGGGTACGAGCGATGGGGAGGATACACTGACTATTGTTGACCTCGGCGGAGGGCGTGGCCAAGTGCTGCAGGAGATCCGCAAGAACCACCCTGAGCTATCTGCTGCTCGCTTCGTGCTGATGGACTTGGGTCCCGTGATCGAAAGCGCCCAGGCTGTTGGCCTACCTCCGTGGATTGAGCCCGTCGTTGGGTCGTTTTTCGAACCTTTCCCGATACAGGGTTCGTCACTACTCATGCTTCTGTGATGCAATATTCAAGTGTAATGCTAACCTGGTTACAGGTGCTCATGTTTACTATCTCCGTCGCTGTTTGCACAACTGGGACGATGCGGCCTGCAAAACCATCCTTTTCAACGTTGCTAATGCGATGGATGCTACTCGCTCGCGCCTACTCATCACTGACATGGTTGTCGATAATGAGGGTGCTGCGAGAGGGACAGCCTGGGAGGATTTGGGCATGATGGCGATTGGTGGGATTGAACGCACAGAGCGGCAGTGGCGGACTCTGCTGGGGGAAAATGGGTTCCGCGTCCATAAGATATGGCGCGATGAGTCAGGGGGGCACGCAACGATTGATGCAAGGTTGAAGTGAAGTATCTAGGACGTTTGGTCGAGCTGTCATGCTATCGAGGGCCACTCTCCTAATGTGCCCACAAAGGTGTGTTAATAATTCAGACTAGTACTGCGTGTAGGACTTCATCGGCCAGTGGTATATCGACTCTCTCCGTGCCCCTTGCCACTGGGCCCTTGGTATTGTCGCCGCCAAGACCTGCATGGCGGACTAAATCCTGGCCGGAATTGGTTGATGTAATTATTAGAACGGTTCTAGCGCTATAGACTCCCTCATAGGTACACTACACTAACCTACAGCGGGCACGGGCTTGGCTACTGAGCGAATCAGGACCAGTCGGGACGAAGCAGACGAGGCGTTAAATTGTGCTCGACCGACGCATCGCATACTGTCATATGCGAGAGGTGTAGTTTAGTTGATGGAAACGGCCAGCAGCATGTTGACGGTGGCGGGCGACTTTCTTGGCTGGCCTCTCCGCACTCTTACATCCGGCTTCGGAGTATCTGGAATTACGCGACGTCGTGTATGATCGAGGACGACGACAGTAATCCTATTTTCGATATGGTTTCAGCACTGGCCTAGAACTGACGCAAGCTTGGCAATGGTGAAATGGGCAAAGCAACAGAGGGGAAGCCGCATCGGCCTTATACAGAGGGATGGGCTATATTATCCCGCGCTTCCACGTGTAACCAAAAGATTCCGCCTCTGAGGCATTTCTTGATGGCCGAGATAGACGGGGTTTCACCCAACGACCCTAACAAGCCAAAAGGAGCGATACCTGTCTTTTTTGGTCTAGACGAGTCGAAGCGTGCTAGTTTTACTATCATATATCAGATATACCTATCACAACCACTCTGATATTGCGGTAGATATTTATGCAACTTCCGAACGTCATATGTCTCGGTATAAAACTACGCATCATCAAACTAGGCTATAGCTATGTTATTCTCCGAGAGCTGCACGAAGAAGGTCCGATATCTCCCCCACCTCGCGCTCCGTGGTCTGTTGGCTTCCCATTATGTACAGGACGTTTCCAAGCACCCTCGAGTGCACATTCCATGATTCCCCGGGCCCAGTCTCGGTGCCAGACAGAAGTCTCTTGCGCAGGCCTTCAGCAGCAGCACTTGTGTATCCACTTCCATCGGCTGCATGCAAGTGGATGGCTAATACACTACCCAGGGCCCAGACACCCGCTACACTGTTCGCTTGGAGCGATAGCCATTGCACAAGGGGCGATGGCCAGATCGACCACACTTGGGATCGCGCCTGTGAAGGACCGGCGTGAATACTATTACCCGCTTGTATCCAACCGTTCGATTTGGCCCAGTCCCAACGGCCCGTCTTCTCCATCGTCTGCAATTGGTTCAGGGATTCGATCGCCACTTGGCAGCCAACGGCGTGGGCGGTGTAGCTGTGACCATGAAGTAGTGCATCCGATTTCTCTTCACTCGCAAACGAATTGAAAATGCACTCGGAAGCTAGGGTGACGCAAAGCGGAACGAGTCCCCCGGTTAATAACTTCGCGTGGACCGAGATATCGGGATGCACATCTAGGAACGAGGCGGCCGTGGATCTACCTAGACGGTAAAGCCCGGTGAAAACCTCGTCAAAGACGACCGGTAGCCCCTGCCATGTCCTATCATCGTTGGGGAAGCTTGGTAGTTCGACTGAACTGAATAGAGACGCGTTCCGTCTAACAAATCGCACCAACGTGTGTTGGAAAAGGGGATCCCTACTCTACCGTTAGTATGCTGCTAAAACGATTCGGTAACCTAGAGCAAAGGAGTCAGCGCCTTGCTTACACTAATGCCATGCCTCCTGCTCCTAGAACGACTGGCTCGAGGATCAAGGCACCGAATTTACGGCCTTTATCCAGGTGCTTTCGCACAACCGAGGTTATATATGTCTCGTAGGACGTATGGTCGCCTCGAGCTATGCGCCGTTCGAGATTGAAAACCTCGGAAAGATGGGAGAACCTCTGGCTGTGGTCTGCACCAATTTCGCACGGCACCTGAACTTGCCACTCTCCCGCAACACATTGAATTTGGGGATAATCCAACCAGACACCCTTGCCTTCATACCACTCTACCTTCTCGTTATACGTGTTCGGCTCGGAGCAATCCATTGTGCCTATCGTGTCACCGTGATAAGAGCCTTTAAGACCCAGGATGTCAATCTTCGTATCGGGAGACCAGCCATACCGGATGCGCGCTGCGCGCAAAGCCATTTTGACTGCCACTTCCATTCCTGTGCTCCCGTTGTCGGAGAAGAAGACGCGGCTCAATCGCGGGTTCTGAACACTATCGAGGATCAACGTGGCTAGTTTCATTGCTGGCTCGTGGATCATGCCGGCAAACATCACATGTCCATAACGGCCTGCGGCGTAGGCGGCGGCAAGCGTCAAAGAGGAGTTTCCATGGCCAAGGCCTTGCGTCCACCACGATGCGGACCCATCGAATGACGGCTGCAAGAGAGATTTGCTTTTTGGCGCTGTGGTGGACTCAGGAACTAAGGTCTGGAAATGGTTGCCACAGGCGCTGTCGATGGCTACAATGTCGTTTGCCTGAAGCAATTTTTGTTGCGTGAAGGGATACCAAATCTTCTGGTGTGCATCGGCTGCCATATTCTCGAGGGCCTTGACGCGCGCATTGTGCCGGTTATCTAGGCGAATGAGAGCGTCATGCACTGCTTTCGTTCGGCTCGTCTCTAGATAGTAACTAAGCATCGATGCCTCGTCTTTATCCTTGCCGGCTGCATGGTCCCGGGGAGGCGGCATGGGCAAAGCTGTGACGGAAAGACCATATCTTTGCGTGAAATAATCTTTGAGATAATCGGAATTGCCATATTTGTCGTCTTCGAACACTACGATGCCTTCCACGTCGTACCCCCTGATTTTAAGGGACTCGAATGCGGAGATGGTAGAGGATATTCCACCCAACTTCCAGTCTCCAACGAGCACTACTGGGCACCTCAGGGCAGCATATAAGTCCGCTTGCGTCGTTCCGGATGGACCCGGGGAATGAATGCCACCAGCGGTTTCAATGAAAAGCCAGCCAGGCCCGACGGAGGCTCTCTCAGATGCGAACTCGTAAACCGACTTGAGGATACGCTCGTTAGAGATGACCTGTTTAAATCATTTAGCTGCTTTGCGTTCTGTAATACGTCAAGATCATAGTTCAGCACATTTCCCTTAGCAGCAATGTGCGGGCTCACAGCCTGGCCATATTGGTATAAGGTGTGATGGGCAACATCATTGGCGAACCTTTTAATATGACTGTTGATGCCGGCCCGCATTAGCACTCCGCATTTTCGGCGGTAGAGTAGGACAAATTGCTCCTCCTTGGTGTTTTGTTAGAATATCATTCGACCATGAGGCGCCATAATGTGGGTAGACAAACACTTATCGTCTGCTTCGTCCTCCGGCCCCGTAGAGACAGGTTTCAAGTACGCCGTTGCCTCGTGTTTCCATATTTTCTTAGAGGCGTTGCAAAGGACAGAGGTCAAGACGGTTTTTCCCACATCTGTGTTAGCACCATAGATTTTATAAACGCGCAAATTTCGCCAAAGCAGCGACCCGATCGGGGACATAGTATAGGTAACAGCTTGCGGTTGGGGAAACCATAGGTAAGTCGCTCTGAAAGATCTAAAGGGCTTTCACGCGCAGTGGATATACTACTACACAAACATTGAACCCTAGTCTAGCGCCGGGTAATGCGCGATTATCCGGCTGGGGATGCGGTCTCGGCATTTAATAATGGATCTCACATCTAGTCGATTCGAGTGCGGCAATCGGTCCGAAGCTACCCGGGCGACAGAATACAACCCTAAACTACTGTCGCCGATCACTTCGTCGTCTGAGTCGCGTACGGCTAGAAAGGAGGCGCGGATTAGGTCGTTCAGGCTTGAATCTCGAAACGGTAGATTAGGGGCTAAACGTCAACAGACATCAACAAACCATGAAATCCAGCGCCCAGACGGGCAGCTTAGAGGCAACCCTCCAGAAGCGATTAGCTCGGCGTGAATCTCAAGGTAGATTGCGGCAATTGGATGTTCCCAGATCAGACCTCGTGGATTTCTCATCGAACGACTATCTGTCGCTCTCGCAAGATCTGGTCTTGCGCAATGCTCTTGTAGCACACCTTACTAATTCGGATAAGGAGTCCTCGTCCTCTTCTTTGAACAGGCGAATAATCGGATCCGGGGGCTCTCGTCTTCTAGATGGTAACTCGGTTTTTGTGGAACAGGTCGAACGCAAGATCTCTAAATTTCACGGCTCCGAGGCTGCACTGCTCTTTACTTCGGCGTACGACGCTAATGTTGGTCTTATCAGCTGTGTCCCGGGCCCCGGGGATGTTATCATGTATGATAACCTCATACATGCAAGCATTCACGATGGGATGCGGTTATCTCGTGCCACTAGGAAGATCCCCTTCGCACACAGTTCTATCATCCGGGCTACTAGACGATCCGGCGTCGAGGGAGATAGCGAAGTGTTCGCGGCGGCGACGGCCCCCCGGGGCTTGGAGCTGGCGTTAAAGCAATTGACGGACAGCGATCAGCAAGTTAGGTCGGGGGTGTCAAACGTCTTCATTTGCGTTGAAGCCCTTTACAGTATGGACGGAGACATAGCGGACCTAGAATATGTCTCGAGCGTGGTAAAGGAATTGCTTCCGAGGGGAAACGGTCACATTATCGTAGACGAAGCACATTCCGTGGGCGTCTTGGGAGATGGTGGCCGCGGCCTCACATGTCAACTGGGACTAGAAGATCGAGTATGGGCGCGGGTGTTCGGTTTCGGTAAAGCAATGGGTTGCGCCGGAGGTTAGTGAATCCATGTGCAATTGGCATGCCTGTTTGCTGACTTCACACTACCCCCGCTGATTATAGGCGCCATTCTCTGCTCTTCGATCGCGCGCCTGTATCTCATCAACTATGCTCGAACTCTCATATACACCACCGCTATGTCATTCCCATCGCTGGCAAGCATTAGTGCTGCTTACGACTATATGATATCTGGAGGGGCCGATAAGCGTCGGAAGCAACTCTATACGTTAATACAACATTGCCATAAGGAGTTGGGAAGCCTCGAGCAACGGCTAAAGCCCGCCGCTGCTGTTCTTCACCTTCCAGCATACCCGTCGGGCTCCCCAATAATCCCAATATTTACCAGATACCCGAAAAGTCTAGCCCGGCACTGTCAACTATCCGGCTTCATGATTCGCCCGATAGTTGCGCCGACTGTTCCCCAAGGCCAAGAAAGAATACGTATCTGCCTCCACGCTTCCAACACGAATGAGCAAGTTGACGAACTCTGCCGGGCGATTGGGGCGTGGCTAAGCCAATTAAGGACTGGGAGGGATATAGAGGCGACAAACCTAAATAAAACGGACGTTACCGTAGAGGCGGACATGCGAGAGAGTCCGTTGGAAAATATGAAAGCCAGGCTCTGACGAACAGGGTTCGAGGTTTTATTTACTATACTTGTATACTATGCTAGCAATAGGATTCTAGCCATGAGCCTGCAGCCGCTCATCGGCGTTTCCATGCCTATTATCGTTCAAGATAGTATAGTCCTGTCGTGCCGGGTTAAAATCGGTTGTGACCTGGCTTGCATCGGTCTGGAGAGGCACCAGGCCCCATCGACTGAACATCGACTTGTCCTCATCCCAGCCGTTGCAGTCGGTAGTCAGCATTTTCTCGCCAGTGAAAATGGCGTTGGCACCAGCCATAAAGCATAGCATCTGCTCGCTCTCTGGCATCGTGACTCTGCCAGCCGCCAGCCGAATAATGGTCCCGGGCATGACAAGTCTGGCAGTGGCAATGCAGCGGACGATATCCTCCAACTTGACGGGTTCCTGGCCAAACATGGGCGTACCCTTTATGGGAACCAGCTTATTGACGGGGAATGACTCAGGATGCTCAGGTAATGTGGCCAGACTATGAATCAACCCGACATGATCGGTCTCTGGGATCTCTCCAAGGCCTAGGATACCACCACTACAGACATGAATGCCCGCTTCTCTCACGTTCTCAATAGTTTGAAGGCGTTCGTCGTAGCTTCTCGTCGTGATGACTTTGGAGTAGTGTTCTCGGGATGTGTCCAGATTGTGATTGTACGCAGTCAAGCCTGCCTCCTTGAGCTGCCTAGCTTGATCCTTGTCCAACACTTGAATACGACGAATTAGTGAAGTCCTTTGGCCTCGAAGTTGAGATTCCATATCACTCACTGCCTAGCGTCACGCAAGCTTCCATGCCCAGGGCCCTGACCCCCTTGATCATTTCTATGATATTGCGGATTCCGCTTTTTCTACCCTTCATGTCTCGCCAGGCCGCGCCCATGCAGAAGCGATTGGAGCCGTTTTCCTTGGCGATTCTCGCGGCCTCGAGAACCGAGTCCACCTTAGAGAGCTTCGTAGCCTCTAGGCCCGTACTGTATCTCGAAGACTGGGCACAGTAAGAGCAATCCTCGGTGCAGCCGCCAGTTTTGATGTTCATCAGAGTACATAGCTGAACGGCTGACGGCTTGTGAAATCGTCGGTGAACGTTCCCAGCGGCATAAGCGAGCTCCATAAGTGGCTGATTGTAGATCTGCGAGATTTCGTCTCGCGTCCACGTCGTTCTCGGTGAGCTCGCATCTATCGCTTGCTGGAACGTCGAGGCCCATCTCCGGCGTAAAGGGCGAGGCCCCAACGCCGAAATTCCCGGGGTTCGAAGGAGATTGGCGGCGTTGAAACTCCTCATGACTGTAGCTGCCATCTTGTCGCAAGAAGCTGTCTCCCTTCCAGCACGGCGGCCCCGCGTCCTTTTACCCGGCGACACTCCGTAATGCGCGTATTTCTACTGGCCTAGCGGCATCCGTCGGAAAATAATACCAAGCAAGGGTGGGGTCGCCTAGGCTAGGCGGTACACATAAGTCCCTCTGCAAATGGGGTCAACAAACAGATCGATCGCCCCTCAGAAACACGTGTAGAATTAGGTTAGGCACTCAGATAAAAGATTAGATCGAATAATTAGTCATCATCGCCGGCTGCAGGCGTCGCTTAATTTGCGCATCTTAGGTACCAAGATCGCTATCGGCCCGGGTCGCTATTACTATACCATGGACTACTAGTACTACCTGTCCCTGCGTTCTATTCCATAACAAGGGTCACGGATAGGGCAGGGCTTATTAGAGACTAATATACTCGAACTTACGAATCATCCTGGGTGCTCAGAAGCCTATTGGCATTTCCCAACATCTGGGAATAAGCCGAAATGCCTCGTCTTGCGCATACCTTATCACCTGGCTTCGGAACCCCCTAGAAGCCGGCTATTCTCGCTCATTTCGACTTTATATAATTATTCTATCTTCTCACCCGCTGCGTAGGTCTTCCTGTAGTGACCCAGTAACTCTGAGGGGCGACCTGCGTTTGCACAAAGGTATCAAAACGACAAAGCCCCCTTAAGTATGAAATCTACCTATCTACTTTATGATCGCCTGCTTTCCTAAACGCCATATCGCTATAAAAAGCTGCGTAGCAAGGAAACCAACCTCATCCTATGCACCAACAACAGCTTCAAGTATAGATAACAGCACCTGCCTAATTGAGCACCCGTCATCCGTCAGAAACCAAGATAAAGCTATGAGGGCGGGCCGGGCCGGGCGGAAAAAGCCCCGCAACCCCGAGATGAGGGACACCCTGGCATTTCTGGTTCGGTATAATATTCCGTTCATGGATTTGTTGGAGAGAATACCAGTTGCGTGGGCCTCTAAGCATAATCAACCCCTGGTCACGCGTATCCATGCCATTCTATCGTCCTCGGGCGCTTCTTTAGTTCATGGGGCGGGATGATTACGGTAATGGCAAGGTGAAAGCCTTTAATTTGGTAGAGTATAGTTTAGCACTCTGCTTGGGGTAGGGTGTCAATTCTAAGTATGCTGTCGACCGGCGTAATATCTCTTAGTCTATATAGATTCGCAGAAAGGCCCTAACAAGCCCATTTGCTTCTTGCCCTAATTCTTGGCCCCCATCTAAATAAAACGAATGGAATCGGAAAAGCTAGGGTGCTGACCGCTCCCAAGATAGTCAGAGTCCAATGTGTCCCAAGGTTTCCGTATAGCGGTAACCCGACCACGGTGAATCCACCTGCTGCTATATAACGGGTTAGGGCGTTGAAAGTCAACGCAGAAGCAGCATACATCTCGTAGCAGTCGATGATGTACATATTTGCCGACATAAAGACGCATATGATCCCAAACCCTATGAAGACTGAAGCCACAATCGGTGACCAGATCGAGATGAATGACTATGGGAGTCGGCGTTAGCAGCCATGAATTAGACGGCTTGGGGGGGGGGGGGGGGGGTTGACTAACGAAATCGGTCCACGCCATCCAAAACAGCCCGATGGGTACGAGCGGTGCCCCGATCATGGCGAAGTATAGTCGACTTTCGCGGTTTAGCATAGCCCCAGATCCTTTATCCCCGTCACGCTGCAGCTGTTTAACGGTGCTCTTATACGTCCAGGGAAGGAGGCCGAGGGGAAGCAGTATTCCAACAAGAAGCCCCAGGAAAGCCGTATTCGACAAGTTCTCACTAATGCCGTATACACCAGCAAAGATGTATGGATAGCTATACTGGCGTATTAGCAGACGTAGTACTGAGAGGAGAGAATTGCACTTACCCGTCAAGAAACGTGAATAGAATTATATAGTTTATCGTCAAGTAGAAAGTGAAACTTATAACTATCGGTTCGAAGCATAATAAGAACGGGCGACCGAAACTTCGCTTTAAGATCGGCATGATTTCACCCGCGTCTGAGGCCTCTTTGCTCGTTTTGAATCGCGAATTGCCGGTGTACTTGCGGAAGGCGGCTGCTTTAATACGAAGAATACGCGGGGCGAACGTCTCACGTTTAAATAGAAACAGTAATACGGCGCAGAGACCAGTCAGTATCAAAGTTAACCACTCAACCCAACGCCAGGTCATGTTGGGATTATTGCCAATCCAGGTTCCAACGACGGGACCTAGGTTCCTTGGGTTAGTTTCTTCATGTCTAATAATCACCGAGGATCAGATTGCCTCTTGGACGTACCGAAAACAGCGCCGCCGAACCCCGGTATCGCGTAAAATGGGAATGCGAAGGTCCTCTCGAGCGGTGTCCACATATCGGAAATAGAGCCGCCGGCTACGGTGAGTGGAGCAGAGGCGGATATTCCCATCAGAAACCGGAAGATGAGCTGGGCGGCAATGTTAGGAGAAAG
This sequence comes from Xylariales sp. No.14919, assembly GCA_002003505.1. Classification (NCBI taxonomy): domain Eukaryota; kingdom Fungi; phylum Ascomycota; class Sordariomycetes; order Xylariales; species Xylariales sp. No.14919. The sequence goes on along the minus strand of BDMC01000060.1, from coordinate 186,251 downwards.
CGCCGAACCGATAGTCCAGCCTTCGAAGATCACGAGCGAAACGATGTATACGGGCTGTCGTCCAACGAGTTCCGACAATGGGCTAGCAAGTAGTGCGCCAGTGCCGAAGCCTACTAGAAACAGACCGGTCGCCAATGACTCAACGACATGAGAGACGCCAAACTCGGCAGCCGCTCGCGCAATGATGACGCTGTCGATAGAGCTGGCTGATGTAGCAAAGAATGCGACAATGCAAACAAGGGACGTCGATCCAAGGCGAGTTGCTGTAGACCACTGCTTGGGATTGAACTTGTCATCTTCGTCCGTCCATCCGACCTCATAATACCACTCTCCATGCTCATCTATTTGACGGGTAATGCCTGGGATGCCGAGGTATGCATCTTTGGGGGGCGTTGCTGTTGCTATGTTTTCGATGTCAATGTCTGTGTCATATTTTATACTGCCATCTCCGGTCGTGTTCGGCCCTTCTGCAGCGGCTACTGCTTCCAATTGATTCTGGACTTGAATAGCAAGGTGTCGCCGTTGCAAAATAAACGCCATCGCTATGTGCGGCCAACACACAATACTATTATCGTGAATAATACGAAACAACGGAAATCAGTGGCCGGGTATCAGTTTATTATTCAATAAAGTAGGTACATCTTTGGGAATAGAGAGCTAGGCCCATCACGATTACCCTCTTCTTTCTTTATACTTTTCGTATCTCATCCCGTAGTACAGGTTTGCGGCCTAACGTGTGGAGCGATATGGGGCATTTGCTTATAAACCCGCCTACTCTGAGTGAGATGTCTTTGCTGATAAGCATCTTACTCTGTCGACAGAGTCAATATCGGAGACAGTCATGTTCGAGGTGCAGAAATTTTCAACAAGAAATCTATAAGTGTGGTCTCGCGGCACGTCTCCGAGTCTAAGAGCGGCTGGAGCTAACTCCGTGTGGGCCCGACTTGACTTTCCCCTTCATCTTACACCTCAGCTTGGGTGGACCTCGGAGCAAGCCCATATGCCGCCGTAGATCGAGCCTCTGTTGCGGGATGGGCCGCGAATTGGAACTGAAGTGTTATGGAGCACATGAATCAATTCTAGTGGGGGTTGAGGTCCTAGCAAGCATTTAGATATATTAGCTGATGTAGCCCAACTCCTATGAGCCTCGATGCCTCGACACCCCCGCGAAGGTTATATTTCATTGTTTATTTTGGTGTTCATCCAGCACTTGCAGGGAAATGGCAAGCCAATTCGCGCAGTAGAGCGTTACAGTATTTGATACCTGGCGGGCAGCGTGATGATCCTAACGGCGGTTCTTAGCGACCTCGGACAACTTCTCGGGTTCTGACACCCTTCTAGTACCCCCAAAAGCCTTTGCCATGAGGATCAACTGTCAGCAATTGTTAGATTATCGACAGCTACTGTCTTACAAAAACATAGACCATCACGAATTCAGAGGCCAGCGAACTCCCTTCGCCCCCATTAGAGTATCACTAACGAAAGACGGTTAATTAACAGTGTACTAAATCCCGTGCTAATCGTATATTTCACTAAAGTATATTTCTATTTAAACGCCTTAAGGTAGTTAGTAAAGCTAAAGCTTTTGACATCTGCCATACGCCGTACGCGCTAAGATCAAGAAGTCTCGGTGATCGTCGGTGATAAGGCACATTAAGCGAGATCGGAATAATTGCCGGCTTTTGGCACTTTCGTAGGTTATCAGAATTTGACCCTGTTTCCCCAGTCCGTAATATTAACACTCCTTAAAGAACTGTAGTCTAGACAACAGTTGAACGACTGCGCGGGAGCGCCGGGATTGACAGCTAGGTTACTGTCATCACAGGATCAAACAGTGGCTTTCGGCCGTAGTCATCTCGTCAACTCTTTCCTCCCGAGAAATCAGATTTTGTTGTAACACGGATGTTTCATTGGGTTAATGCTTACTACGTTCTTGGTCTTAACAAAAGAGACAAGCATTATCTGACAACGAGCTCCATGGTCAAGCTATGATACACCGTCTGCACCTTCTCCCTACAAATGTCAATGTCGGAAGTAAAACAGCCCGAATATCTTCGCACGAGGACCTTGCTTGTCTACGAAAGGTGAGTTAAGCCGAGAATTGAAGGCGTTGCTGCAAAGGGTTCATGTGAAGTCCGAATGAGGATGGGAGGTTTGTCCCCAGTCCACTGGACACTGTAATATTGGACGTTGTACCGACCCAATCCCACACCCATGCCACTTCACTTGCATGGTGGTGGATCTCCGCATGAGCCGCACGTGCAGCCGCCGGAGCTTTTCATCTCCTATCAAGGTCACCTAAAGTAAGTGAGACGCAGGGTCCGGGCAGTCATTGCTCCTCTGTGGGATCTCACTGGGTTGGAAGAGATCTAGACATTCTGAGACCCGATCTGGCCAAGACAGTGCAGTGCATTCGCCGTCGTGGGGGCATGCTACTCGGCCACAACTAGCGCTACACAAAAGCGAATACGCTTTCTTCAGGTCCTACCCTGGTTGCTCCATATTGTCAACCATAAATTTACTATGTGCTAGCCCACCCATAGCATCTACTAGCTTTGGTATCGCGTCAACCGCTCGCTTGTCTCCGACCCCGCTAGTAATAGCGATTTTCGCTGATTCTTCTGACATATTTACTGGTAGGTATTCCTCGAGAGCGGATATCTTACGGTATATCCATCCACCCTATCTTCGGGTCGTCACTCGCGACCTGCGTCTGCTAGCAATGAGCGTGAAGCTTTTCTTTGCCTTTTTTTTTTCTCGACTCCCACCAACCCTTTTCTTTGCCCTTTTTTCCGCTATGTCGATGAATTGATCCTATTTTATTTCCATATATTCGTAGACCAGTACTGCTTCTCCGCTTCGGAGATGTCATCGTGCGGGCTAAGCCAGATACGACTAGAAACAAAATTCGAGCCTCCGCTTTTCTTGGACGTCGTGACTCAAGTCCGACGCTAGTGCCGGACTTTATTTCTCCCAAGGCCAATAGTAATCACACAGTGTCGTCCATCACCTGTTGGAAGACGTAAACTCTGTGCTTTAGATTGATATGAACAAGGCATGCCGAGATCCAATGCCACCTCTCCTCCAAGAGGCAGCAGCGAGGGAATTGTCAAAACTTATAAACGCCGCCCGCGTAGACCGATAAGCTGTGAGCCGTGTCGGCACTCTAAGCTGCGCTGTGATCGCCAGCACCCTTGTGTCTCGTGCATACGGCGGAAATGTATCGATTCATGTGTCTATGAGCGACCACCCGGGGCCGGAGAGTCGCCAGCACACGCGGAGCCCCGGCCAGAGCCCGCCTCTCTGCCATGCCCACCACAAACGGAGCACAGCGCAGCTGATAGCATCCAAACCGTCTCAGGCCCATCGGACATTGTTACGACGCCAAGAGAACCGGTCAATCCTAATTCTACCGACCTTCGGGAGCACCGTGCTTTAACTCACGAACGTTGGGAAGAGGTGTTGCAAAGGCCCATGAACCCAAGTGAGCCATCAGCGTTTGCGCCCGACGATGCGGCGTCCCAGGCTGCCGGGATTTGTTTCCCATTTCCCTCGGAGCCCCAGCTTTCTAGAAATGATCTCTTAGCTATGGTACCTCCCGCCCCATCCTGCGACTATCTGATATCACGGTTCTTCATGTACATGTCGCAGTTCTTCCCCATTTTGCATGGCCCGACGTTTCAGAAGGAGTATGTTGCCTTTGTGGGAAACCCCTCCGCCGTCGACCTCTCCTGGCTGGCTCTGCTCTTTATGTTGCTATCCATCGGCCTTCACACACTGGATTACGACGACGCTTTACCGGACGATCTCAGGCCCGATCGGTATACTCTCCAGGACTCGAGGATGTCTACACGCCGATACCGAGAAGCAGCCATGATCTGCCTATCGAAGGACCAGTTCCTGACGAGTTATAGACTAAACACACTCCAGGCATTATTGCTCGTCGTCTATGAGATCTGCCATGAAGAGGGTGTCGAGCGAGGCTGGACGCTCCTGGGTATTGCGTTGAACATTAGCATCGCGCTGCATTGCAATGCCGAGTCCGCGCCCCCAGGCTTGAATTGCATGGAAGTCGAGCGCCGACGCCGCTGTTGGGCAGGCTTACTCTCGCTTTATGCCTATCAGATCGTCTCGTATCCAGGCGTCGATATGTTATTTCTAACCAATGTCACGGCGACTCTGCCTGCAGACGTGAATGATGCCGACATACATCAAGACTCGATATCCCAACCTTCGAGCCGACCGACTCAGATGTCGGTCATGATATTCAAGATCCGACTATTTCAGCTGTCGAGTAGGATATGCCGTCACTTGAAAGGGCCAAACAAGTTTGACGAGAAGATGCGGGATCAATTCGATGATGAGATAACAGAGGAGCGGCGCCAATGGAACGCTGCGTTCCCTATTGATGATGACGAAGTACCAAGCCTCCTAGATTTCTCAAGCTTTGCACACTGGTCTCTGCAATTCCACGGACATCACCTCTATCTCCTCATCCACCAGCCGTTTTGCCGGCCGCGTTCCAATCCCACGTGCTTCCGCCAACAGTCTCATGCTAAGTGCATCAATTCAGGTGCGGCCCTTTTGAAACTGCATCAGAGGTTCTGGGAGATTCCTCGACTGCGGCCCTGCCGCTGGACCTTGCACGGCTTACACAGCTTTTATACTGTCCATGGCGCAGTGGCGTTGGCATCATGCCTCTTAGAGGAGGAGTCTCACATTTCGGATTCGCTCCAATACCGGGATACTTTCATCGCCGCGGTCAACCGTGTTGAGAAGCTGCAACATCGCAGTCCCATCTGCATGAAAGCTTACCCCATGCTTTCCCAGCTACAGTAAGTATGGCCCGTCGCTGGCGGAGACGGCATGACTAAGAAACACGCAGAAACCTCCTATTCCCTAACCAATATAAGTGGACCAACCCTACAAACCCTACGTTCCTAGAAACATTTGATACCTGGGCAGACAACCTTCAGTGGCTTAATCCAAACACGGTAGATTGGGTAAGTGGCCACTGGTAACGAAACCCTTCAACAGATAAATACCCTAACGCCCACCTAGAACTTTCTAGATGGTATTATACACTAAGCGATAACACTTAATCATTACCCCTTTGGAGATGGGTGGTGTTACGTTCCTCAAATTCATTCTTGATTCTCGGCATGGGAAACGATGTAAATATAGTCAATAAAACTGTATTCAACGTCCCATCAAACCAACGGCCGCGATAGGTCGAAATCGCTGATAAGGAACGCCGTGCGATTTCAGTAGACCTACGCGCAGCTTACATCAATCAATACCTTGCGGTTTTCTCGCTCGCATTGATAAATAGTACACGGGGGAGTGAGCTGCATTAATACGACTCATAAACAGTACGTCTGTATCTTATTGCCAGGCAGGCACAACTCTCTGCTCAATGGCCCTTGATAATATCCGCCGCCTTCTCCGCGACGGCATACACCGAGGACAGAATATTGCCGCGCGGGATGAGCGGGAAGATACTAGCATCGACGATGCGAAGATTCTCCGTGCCGTACACAACCAGTTTCGGATCGACTACTCCGCCCTTTTCCCTAGGTAACATGGCCGCCGATCCGCAGCCGTGGTAGGCGCTAGTGGCTGTATCGAGCACGTATTTCTTAGCCCCTTCAAGGTCTCTGACGTGGAAGGCATCCGAGTGATTGCGTTTGCCATCAGGCTTCAAAAAGTGCGCGAGCTGCTGCGCAGGGCGCAGCTTCGTATCGAGGTCTTGCAGGTGTCTAGCCAGAATCTCCAAATCCGCCGGGTGCGAGAAGTAGGACGGGTTGGTATCGGGCGCGGCGTTGACGTCGGCCGAGGAGATGTGCGTCGTGCCCCGCGAGAAAGGGTGCGACTGTACGCAGCCCAAGCTGACGTAATTTTCGGGAAGTAGCTGCGTGCCGACGAAGCTCTTGCCGCCCTCGTGTAAATTTATCTGTGCTAGGAACATGAGCCATGCACTGGAGCTCCCGCCCGGGGCCTCGATGATGGAGCGGACCGTGTCGTAGTACTCGGAGTCCGTGGGCCTCTGCGATCCGGGGAGCCTATCCAGCAGGGCCGAGGCGTCTGGCGTCGGCATGAAGGCATGGGATTGTACACCACCTATGGTGAAAGGCCCGGCCTTGTTTTCGACGTACAGCTTTTGGGCTAAGGCGAGTGCCTCGGGTTCTTGGCGCATCTGTGGATCGCCCGTGACGACACCATCCACTGCCTCGTAGCTTAGCCCTGTCATGAGATGGTCTTGAAGGTTCTCGCCAACCCCTGGGAGATCTACGCGAACCGGGATCCCATGACGATCGAGCAGGGTTTTGTAGCCAATACCCGAGAGCTCGAGGAGCTTAGGCGTATTGTATACGCCAGCAGCTAGTATAACCTCTTTTGCAGAAGGAAAGATTTCCGTTTTGCCGTCCGCTAAAGCCTCTACAGCCGTAGCCCTAACGGTACCCGAGCTTGTCTCAGTGGATGTGATTCTCTGGACCTGTGCGTCTGTGATAATGCGTACGTTGGGTCTCCGGCAAGCAGGCCCACCATGGGCCGAGCCGGCGTAGCTTCGGACCTTCGTATCCGGGTCGACAGTTGCTGTATTGCTGTAACCGCCAATTGAGACGCCCGAGAACGGATCTAAATAATAACAAAGTAAGATTGAGTTATTCGACATGCATAAATACCACGCAGAAACACAGCCGCCGCTACCATCCTCGTACGATGGAGGATCTATCGAGGGGCTAGACTTACCGGCACTTGTAGCCATGTTCAGCCCATGAGAGAAGTCCATAGGGCGGGAATATTGACGCGGGGATCGAGGGAGAGGTCTTTGCCGGCCTCGAGCACCAAGACTTCGACGTTGGGGTTTTCGGACAATCTGTTAGCGACAACGAGGCTAGAGGTACCGCCGCCGATAATGGCGTTGAGAAGTCATGTCTGGAGGTGTATAGCGTGATATCGGCAATCGGAGACAATGAGGGATGGGAGACGGAGCTATGGCTGAAGGACGATCTAGGTTAGGCATTTACGTTCGGTAGAACATACGGAACCTACCGCATAGGGGGGGGGGGGGCGTGGGGGACCAGCGGTGGTGGTTGAACCAACAGCCTCGATATGGGTGCTATAATATGCATGGTCAGCCTTAGCGCGCGAGGTGCGCAATACGGATACGGCGATTATTTTCGATTTTAAGAATGATCATGGTGTTGTTCCGGAGACCGTTTTGGCCGAGACATGATGGACCTGTATAAGCCTTAGGACTTATATAGCGATGGTTCTAAAATACGGGATGATCACTTGCATATACAAAAACCATTAGGAGAAACGCCCTTTAATCTTGTTGCTTATCTTTCTGGAGGCAGTCTATCTACACTATGGAGTAACAAGGATAAGAGTAGAATGTCCCATGTTAAGTATAGAATAAGTCTAGAAAGACCAAATTAAGAGAGACAGTCGGGCAACAAATTTAGTTTCTCCGAAGTACCTAAGGATTATCACGTACCTTGTCGGCTTCAGATAGCTTGGTTGGCTGAAAATGCTTATCAAAAGCGGGCTGTGTGCACGGCCTCTAGCTACGTAAATTCTAGCCACACATCTCTAAGCTAGCCGCATAGGCAAGGCCTGATCACTTACCTAGGTAGGTAGTGATCCTCAATATTAGTCATCATAGTCGCTACTAGAGGTACTATCACTATCATAATCGCCGTCGCTACCCGTCATATCATAATCATTGTCGTCGCCAACCCCTTCACCGCCGCTAATCGGAAAGAACGTATTCTCATCACTCGGGGATAAAGGATAGCTCGACTCACTATATGCTAGCCATGGTGCGCCGTAGTCCTCGATGTCCAGTCTATCAACAGAAATGCCCGACAGGTCCGAAATTAAGTCTCTGCAGCCCAGGTGTCCATTCTGGCGAGCAAAGTTCATAGCTCTCAGGCAATGCCGTCGTTCAAACCCGTGAACAACATCGCTCCCACCCTTAGCAATGGCCTCAGTCCAGAGGAACTCAATCATTTCCAGGCGGCCGTGCTCGGCGGCGCCTTCGAGTGGCCACCGCCCCTCGACTCTAGATGGTAGGGCGCCTAGAAGAGCGCCGTTTGCCAGCAGCTCGTTGGCGATGTTGCAGTTTCCCGAGATGGCAGCGAATTGCAAGGCGGTGCCGCCACTCCGGGTCGCAGGCTCGGCACTGACTTCAGCGCCTTGTTCGAGAAGCATACGAACCATGTCAAGGTGGCCCAGCTTGGCAGCGTACTGGAGAGGGGTCCACTTGAGGGCAAAACGGGGTTTCAAATTCACGTCAGCCCCGCTGTCGATTAATAGCTGAACAATTTCGCGCCTGTTTGTCTCAAGAGCCATCATCAAACCCGTGTAACTCTCCACAATGCTAAAATCAAATCTCTTTGCCACTCCGTTAGGATCAGATCCCGCAGTGAGAAGCATCCGCACCATCCAGGGATCCTTGCCGGGAAATTCCAATAAAGAAACCAGCGCCGATCCAAGTGGCGTGGCAGCGTAAATTTCTCGCTCGATTTTCTCGGTTGCTATCAAGTTCACTGCTCGTGTCTCCATAAGAGCCTCCAGAGCTTGTGGGCTATCTAAACTTTCGTTCATGACGGATGATATAACATCTGCCCCAATACACTTGGGAATTGCCCGCCGTGGCCTAGTCTTGTCGAAAAGAAGATGCAACATCTCTTTATGGCCAGTTAATGCCGCTTTCAAAACCTCATTTGTGAACGGGTTGGCGCCGATATCGAGTAGAAAGCAAACCATTTCGGAATGCTCCATTCTAACCGCACCTTCTAGGCACTCTGATAGCGATCTTCTGTCTGCGAACGACTCGGCGAAATTTCGAAAGAAGCCGGTGTTGTCGTCTTGCATGCAGCGTAAGCAAAGATTCCAGAGCGTCTCGGGCCCTAGGGAAGACGGAGGACGCGTGAATGTGAGGTCCGCAACAATAGACGTGTCACCCCACTCGAAAGCTTCATCAAAGTGCTCATCATCAGGCGAGCAGATGTGGGCATTCAAAATGGCTTGTACTAATGATTTATTTCGGCTCGACAGAGCCTTCCTGAGTGGGTCATCACTTCCTCTAATCCTGTCGCCCCTCATAGCTATGGCGCCGCTTGCCAGTAATAGCCGGGCTACTTCTTCATGGCCATTTTGAAGCGCAATATTGACTGCTCTTACTGGGGCACGTCCAGGGTGAGACGAACTGTCACAATACGACAATAATTGTCGCATAAAGGAAATGTCCCCCCACCGAGCTGCTGAGAGCACCAAGGGTGCTAGGCGCCCTCCTTTGTTGAGATGAGAGAAGGCACCTGCAGAGTGCTTCCATATCTATTAGCTATCATTCCTCTTGTAGCAACACCGAGGGAACATTATAACGGTAGTAAATATTAAGGAAAGGGGGACATTATGACCACGGGTACAGGCTGGGATTGGAAGAAAATCATAATTTTTAGTTACCAAATAATTAATCAACTCCACATTTCCAGTTCTGACAGCTGCCTCCAGAGGTGTGGTGTGCCTTCTGCCGTAGGGGCGCTCTAGGCGTTGAGCAGGGGGGTCGAGATCAGGATTGAAAGAAAGTACGAAGTCGATGAGGTCTTTCCTATTGGATTTTATCGCTGCGCAGAGGAGCTTTGTAGGTGACGGAACGTGACCGATGAGAAGTCGGACAACCTTGAGACGCCCTAGTTTCGCAGCCTCAACTGCCGCTCTCCTGACAGAACTAGCGCAAGCAGTTAAACAGCTATTACAGCCAGCTGTTTCACAAAGATTCATCATATTTTGAATGATCTGCGATCCTTGGGTGTCGTCCAGGAAATGCGATACGGACGCCATATTTGCACGGATAGCGCCTTTCTCTGTAAAAAAGTGTCGGTGATCTGACGGCAGAATAGCAAGGGAAAGACGACGAGCGATATCATGTGCAGGGAACAATCGACCGGCACGCAGCACGTCATCCAAAATAACTTTGGCGCCAGCCCTCAGAAGCAGGTCAATCGTTTTGATCGTATCAAAAGTCGCCCTGATCGAAACAAAGCCCCTAGCCCTATTGGAATGCTCGGGTTGCATTAGTTTTGAGAATAGACTCTCCCTGTCGTTTCCCATCCGCGTCTTGTTAACGTCAGCTCCATAATGCAACAAAGTCGCGATAAGACCGTGAGCCTGGAGACTCGCAGCTTGCTCAAGAGGGTATTGACCCCGCCAACAAACAGGTGCATTGACATCAACTAGATCATGCTTCAGGAGCTGTTTCAAGATATGGTTATCTTCTGCCTCTATAGACGCTCGAAAGATGGTATTCACAAACGTCCTTGCTGCAGGTGTCGAACATTTCTTCAATGCTGCGAGGAAAGATTGACTGGTGATACTAAGGCCGTCGAAGAATTTTAGCATGTCCTCCATAGGAATGTGATCGAAGCCGGCGAAGCCGTTTAACATTGAAAAGAGGAGCACCCTGGTGAAATTCGTCTTAAAGGCTTCGTCTTTAGTAGTTAATGTAGTGTTCTCTCCAGGTATGAGAGTCCCAAGCCTGCCAAGAGCTGTCTCAAGGTCGGACACTCTTCTAGTGAGAGCGTGTTGCCTCGAGAGCACCACGTCTGCGATGAATTTCGAAGTGAAGCCCCTAAAAAGGGGAGACCCTCTCCCTGGCCCGGCTCGTCCAGGCGCTATAAAACTAACACCCTGTGTACGCAAGAATTCTTCGAAGCGAGCAAATTGGGAAGAAAATGAGATCTTGCTGCATCCGGGAAGCTCGATAACAGAAGTGGTTTGTAGGCCAACCTGGAACTGGGATTGGTACCCTTGGGGCCAAAGGTCCAAAGAGGAATGACTCTTGTCATTGAGTAGGGTTTCGTGGAGGCCTGTCAGTGCTAGCTGAACATTGTCGTCGAACGCATGGTCACGATGAGAACCGGGTATACCATCTCCAAGCCGCCTGTAATGGATAGAGTCTAGTGGGGTAGAACTTTCAGCGGCCATTTGATTAGTCAAGGCTTCCCGGATAGGGCTTAAGGGTCTGGCTCCCGAATTCGCAAACGTGTTTTCGAATTCGAACTCAAAGTTCGATCTAAAAGGCGACTCAAGAGATGGCCAGTTTAAGTCCGGGATCAATGGATCGCCAGTTATACGCCATGGCTGTGTAGAAGTGAGACTAGCTTGATCCATTGGGATAGCTGGGCCTGGACTCGGAAGTGTTGCTCCTAAGTTTACAAGAACATTCTCGAAATCAAAGGACAATTCCATATTTGGTGATGACTCATTGCCTATTTGAAATGGATTTGGAGTCGAATAACCGGCCGTTATATCCTGTAGTCCAGGAGAAGGTGGATTGGGCTGTACTCTAGACAACGTGGGAGGCCGAGCGGGTACCCGAGTTCGTGTTTCCTTTAGATATCGTCGAGCTCTCTCAAAGCTATGGGGCGGTCTCTCACGGCCCGCCGGGGTCCTTTGTATGGATTCTAGATCGCCATCTTGCTCAAAGTGGGCCTCCCACTCTTTTCGCTTTGTGTTTTTGCGAATACCCCAGACCTCTCTTATCTGATTCTCGAACTGCCAGGCGCTGTAGAATACGTTCAAGTTAGAATGCTCATTTGTAGCAAAGGGAGCATCGCTTGCCTAGCTTTAAAGCCATGATGCTTTTCCATCTCAGCCATCACATCTTTTAGGGGCTTCTCGGAATATAGGTCAGTAATCGTCTGCCTCTGCCGCTCCCATTCCTCGGGTGGGATTGCCCGCCGTTGAGACGCCATTAATGCCTCGCGTGTGTAGGTATACACAAGAATAGAAGGAAACGACGGCGCGATTAAAATCGAGGGGTAACGAATGAATAGTCATTCCCCCGACTGCGTCGTTGGCGACGATTTAAATATTAAAAATATAGATAGAGGGACCTATCGAAAGTAGTGCTCAGCCGACTATGTGGCCCCCATTGGTACGCAACGTCACAGTGGCCGCATTCTCTATCGCCCAATGAGCGGTATTCAGCACCAGATAATGGCTAGGGAACAGGTTTTGGCGATGGGCTTCACCACCGGGCTTTAGCGCCAGATTTTAGTACCAGGTTTTGGCCCCAGCGGATTGTGGCGCCAGATTTTGACACCAGATTCTGACACGCATAACTACCGGCCTATGGACCGTTAATACTACCTCGTAAAATGGGGGCGGGAAGTCCTGTATCTGTACCCCTATTCGGCTACACAGTGAATGTGCAATATTGGCCTGCAAGAAGCAGGCGCGGTAGCTAATTGAGCACATCTTACCTACATCGAGGTCAGAATCCAACGGCTTTGATTGCTGCCTTGGTTAAACCGAAAATACCCCAAACGCGAGTAAGCATATGGATGCCTGCCAACCCATCGTACCTATGGATAGACGCAGGAAACGCGGATTAGGTCGTAAGAAAAAGAAAAAAAAAAAGCCTTGCTCCCTTTAGGGCTAACACTATCGTTTTTATGAGGGGTAAGATTAAAAAGGCGTTTTCCATATGGCCAATGATGCTCATGTTGACGTCGGCGAAGCCTAGGCCGGATTACCGTTCGCTGACGAAGATGACTCTGGAATCGGACGAGATCGAACCCCGGGCCGATCGAATGGGAGAGAAAGCTCTGTGTATAGAAAAGAGAATAATTATGTAATAATTGACGAAGCGAATGAAAGATGCTATATGCTCCTTTGGGTCTCACGCACATATTTTACGTAGTGTCGACAATCACTCTACCCCCTTCTGTATCATCCAAGGCTTCGATGACGGCCTCACAAACCGCCACGACTCCAAGCCCCTCCTCGCCCGTACACCCCGGCCCGTCCTCAATCGGGGCCTCCCCTCCGACCACGGCGATAAAGTGGTCGAGTTGGCGATCAAAGGGAGCCCGGGGATCGTTGTCTAATTCCACCCGTCGAACCTCGAGCGCGTTTTCCCAGCTTCGGGGCTTATCACCGCATGTCCAAAGGGTCATATCAGGCACACTCAGTGTGCCGTGGGTGCCGAATATGCGATAGACGTCGACCGGCTCTCCGTGCTGTCCCTCGCGCTCGACCGTGCCTTCATTGCTCTCCTCGAGATCATCGTGGCGCGGCCGTCTAGCTCGAGGCAACATCGGGTTCTCACCCGTACCCGCCTCAAAGAAATGCGGCGAAACCACCCCATCCGACAGAATAAAGTTCCCTACGGCACCCGACGCGAAGCGCAGCGTCAATGCTGCGCCGTCCTCCACAGCATCTGCATGGCCCCCTTCGGAACCAACTCGTCCCGGCGTCTTCTCCGCGCTCACACGCACGATAGGGCCGAGGAAATACTGCAGGATATCCACCTCATGTACGAAATTGATCATGACCGGCCCACCGCCCTGTCTCCTGCTCCGTCGCCAGGGCGCGGCGGCGAAATACGGATCCGGCTTATACGCGGTCCAGAGGCCGGAGATGGCCACAACCGATCCCACGCCCGGCCCTACCACCGCATCTGGCTTCTCTGCAGATGCCGTGAGCACATTCCGTGCGGCGACCACATACGGGTTAAACCGGCGATGATGGCCGACGAGCAACTTGACCCCTTTCTCGCGTGCGCGGTCGACGAGCGTGCGAGCAGCGGCTTTGGTGTCGGCGAGCGGCTTCTCGACGAGCAAGTGCACGCCGGCGTCGGCCAGCTCCAGCGCGACGGACACGTGGTATGCATTAGGGGTGCACACGACCGCGGCCTCTGGAGGCGGGGTGTTGGCGGTCGAGGCCGAGAGCATTTCGCTCACGCTTCGGTAGTAGGGCACCCCGGGCGCCAGCTGGGCGGCTAGTTCGGACGCGCCCGGCGCACCGTCCACGACGGCGACGAGAATTGCCGACGCGTTCGAGAGCACATGGGCGGTGTGGCGGCGCCCGATGAGGCCGCCGAAGCCTATGATGGCGATGCCGACCGGTCGCTTCACATCTTGTGCTTCCGAAAGGGGGGCGGGGGAGTTAGAAGACATGATGCTTATCCGTAAAAATAGACTTCCGGGACTTGTTCGTCTGTCCTGAGTGTAGGTGTTGGAAGCCGAGATATGACCCCGTATTGATTAGCACAGAAGAAAGAGAGAGGGGTTTCGGCATTAGTCGACGTTCGTTGCGGACCTCTCGCGGGATCCCCGTGGGGATCGAGGGGCCGGAAAAGCATACATCCCCCTCGGCACGACAACCTAGCATGTGGTTTCGACGCTATAAAGCTATCTTGCCGGAATTGGAAGACCTCGGGAAATGTCATTGGAGGCCCATCCGATGCCCCAGAACTAAGCCCCTACGACTCATGACTTTCCCCGGAAACCGATGAGCGGATAGGATGGGGGTCTTCATATTAGAAGCTACCCACACTTGTTGGAACGTAGCACTATATAGTACATAGTAAACATGGGTGTAGTGCGTTCGCTAGCATTTGTGAGCCCCTATAGCCGGAAGAGTGAAAGGTAACAGCATAAAAGTTCGAGGCGGGTTGATGATTATCATACGACGTCTTGGCCTAGAACAAGAGTGACAGAGTGCTCCCAGCACCGACAACGGGTTGAACGCGACCGATGGGGCGGGAAGAAGCTAGACGATCCCACACAGGCAGTATCGGCGGCGTGGCATCATGATAAAATCCCGGCACTTTAGAACAGCTGGCAAAAAGCGTGATGGTGAAACGGACTTGTCCGCTTGCGCTACATTGGCAAAAGCAAAAGAGAAGGGGAAAAATAAATGCCCACTAGCGGAATCGAACCGCTGATCTTGTCATGACATCTAGAAGGAATACTAGTGACACGCTATACCACTTAGCCAAGCGGGCAGATGATTTGTCACGTGATGTGAGATGAGGATTAAGCAGTAAACGAGGAATCTAAAGGGAAAACGGGCGGGGTTAGATGTTTCTACGCAAGGGCCGTTTCGTCTTCTAGTCGCAACGCGTTGGCGATACGTTTATAGGTAGTTGCAGGGAAATCTGCAGGCCGGGTGCGCTTGGCAGATAAGGTTGAATTGTCTTCGTAGGTGTGTGGATAGTCAGGGTTCAATAGTTGCGACGGCCGGTGTTCATCAAATATTCGCATCATTGAATTAATAGGTAGGTGCGTATAGTAACATGGGACATTACACCTAGGTACCCGGTCGTTTTGAGGCTGCGCATCTGAAAGCTAGTATAACGCGCGCTTCGCTTCACCGTCAATGAAGCACCTCACTGCAAGGCCTGGCCTGTAAGTTATAGTGTGTATCTGTTATTTTCACGACCGTTGCGCCTGATTTAATAAAGCCTTACTTAGCCCGGGGGTTCCTGGTCCTCTATACAAATCCACCAAGATGATCGACGAAACACGCTAAAGCCGGCGATAAGCGTCGTCTATCTAGATAGGTGAGAAAAGAAAACCACGCGAGATTGGAGATCGGTGGAGACCTTTTTATCGCGACGCAAGAATTCAGAAACGATTACGCACGCTTCTCTCGCACGTGTCTGGGGAAGAGATATGTGTCTTCTAAACGATAGGTGGAAGCGTGCCTGAGATACACTTTGTGGAGCGTACTACAAGTGTTTCACGAGAATCGTGAGGCGGTTTGGAGTAAGTAACTAAGTCTACTACGCTATAGTCTATCTACCGACCTTGTCCGCTCTTCGAGTATTCACGATCTGAGACGACGTGAGACCCGTTGAATGGCAAGGAGTAAATGACGGGGACCCGTGATCGTCCGGGGGTGGCTGATGGCGATCGGGAAAACTGGACGGTTAAAAAGGGCCCTTGGGCCGATCGCTGGCAGTCTGAAACTACAAGCGTCACGAATGCGAAGGCTAGTTAGTCGGTCGAATTGGGGTGGGGGTGAGGGTGAGGGTGAGGGTGAGGGTGAGGGTGAGGGTGAGGAGTGAAGGGTTGGAGATAGGATGCTTTGCGCGCAACTATTCAATTATTCGGGTTGGGCTGATGACGGATGATGAGTGCCTGTGTTCGATGGTGAGGAGTGGCCTGACAGGCAATTGGACCTGAATGGTCGATGGTTGATGATTGATGGCTGATGCTGGGGCCACGAGGTCAAAGATAAGGCTGAATTTAACGTTGGCACGGTCGCATCCGACGTGTGCTTATCGCATGAACCGGCATCTGTCAAGGTTGTCTATTTATTATCACGTCAAGGTAGTGCACGTTTGGGGATAGATGGGTCTGTAAATGCTTGCATTAGATGATGCGAGGGAGATCAGACGAAACCTTGCGATGCGAGATTCGTTCACTGTGCTCCCCCGATCCGATGCGGCTAGGCTAAATTGCTGCCCATCATGGAATGGCAACCTACCTGGCTTATCTCAGGCCGTAGTTCAAGGAAGACGAACTATAGACTACGGAGGGCGTCTCAGACTTGAAGCAGCATGCCAGAGAATGGGACGGCAAAGAATGGTATGGCAGAGTATGGCAAAGAAGCATCAGTCATTCTCGGATCGTAGGTTTGACAAGGTTTGAAGTACGCCAAGGTTGTTGATGGGAAGAAACAATACCTCACAAGTCCCGTCTGTGTAAGGTTGCGAGTGGCGGATGCCTGCTTACTTGTACTGTTGGTAAACGAGAACCCGAGCGAGAAGCGCCGTCATTTCAATTGACGCTGCGGTGGAGCGAGTATGTCGTGTAAGTATGGCGGTACCTAGGTAGGTAAGGGAGCGCGAGCTGAGGCATAGTGTCACCATCATCGTTACTACTAAGTACCTAGGTAGTGCCCAACCCACCCGTGAGTTTGAAGTAAGCGCGCGCATCTGGAATGTATAGGTTAGGGTGTGCGAAAAGCCGATGCCCACTTGGCAGACTAAAACAAGTAAGCACCTTAGGGTAGGTACCTAGGTAGGTAGGTAGGTAATCAAATTACCTCATATCCAACAAGTTGGTGTGGAAATTGAGGCGTTTGAGAAAGGGAAAGAGAGAGAGAAAAGAAGAGGTCGTTAGATGTTGGCCGTAGTATAGAAATAGCCGCCACAGTTTAATGAGGTTCTAGTAAGTTTACGTTGATGCGACCTGGTTGACTCTTCGACGGTCACGAAACGAGGGTATTCTGGGAAATGGTTGGTGGATAAAGAGAGTTGGGCGGGAGAGTCGGTGGAGAAGGAGGGGCCGAGTTAAAGAGAGTGGGGAACGGATGCAGGTACAAAAGCAGAGGTAGGTTAGGTACCCGTACTACCTATATGTACTACCTATACTACCTGTAGTGTACTTAGGGGCAGACTGCTTACCTACCTAAGTGTAGGTATAATACACTGCACTGCTGGAGGTACAGCGCTATGTGGGTAAGTACCTGCGTAGGTATTAGGTAGTGTACCGTAGGCAGCTTTGGGTAGGTGAGTAAGTTAGGTACCTGAATACCTAAAAATTGCCCAGGTGGTACCTACACTACGCGCGCGCAGAGCCCCTGATGGTCCGCTAGGGGTCCCTGTAAAATGAATGTAGCATCTTAAGCCTCTCGCGGCCAATGAGAGTGCCCTCGATCTCGCATTTGGGCAGTTTCTGGCATGGCGCTTTCCCCACAGCCATCCATGTCTACTGTAGGTACCCAGGTACCGCGTACCTAAGTAAGTACCTAGGTATCCTTTCTATCCTTTCACCGGTGTTCCACCAACAAACCACCTTTTTCCCACCTTTTTCAACCTCACTCGAACCGCTGCCGCGCCTAGTCGTCTTCCTCAAACCTCCCATGTCAAATCCAAGATGCATTTTTAGCCCGTCGTTGCGTCTACTAGTCCCTAGTTCTAATTCTCTTTTTCTTGTTATGCTCCACATCAAATGTTTCCAAGAGAAAAATGCCCTGCCTGTCGACCCATTGTGACTCTCTCGCCCGGGATATCTCCCTCGAGACCCATCAGCCTAGGCGTCATGATCCTGATCGCGTTATAGCCCGGGCGTGTAAGTTCGGAAGCAGGCCGATTCTCGACCTACGCTCTAACCTTCGCGCCGCCAAAACTCTGCTGTTGTGAACATTTGTCATTTCCTTGTTGTTCCGAAGTGGCTTGATGACGGTGAAGGTTAATAACTAACTACACACTGACCGTGGCGAGACCCATACCAACACCCAACAGCCAACGAGAGATGTCCGTGATAATAAGAAGCCTCCCTTCGTCCCGAGCCAGATACCGCTCCCGTGCTCATAGTTGATTGATCATCAAACCTTACAAGTAGGTAGTAGTCAGCCACTCAGTTCGCCAGTCCGCCAGTCCCCCTCGCCCTTCATATAATAATATCCTTGCGTCGCTCGTGTTCTTGGCACACATTGAATACTACTCCTACTACACCTTCACCTTTCCCATTTTCTCTCACAGACGCAAACGCACACAAACACGTACATCCACACAGAACTAGACACATACAGAACCGGGCACACAGACACATACACACACCAACTCAAGGCCGGGGACGCTGAGACCCGTTTCTGTCTTTCTTTCTGTCTTTCTTTCTTTCTTTCTCTCGGAACCAACTCCCGACTCTACCTAGGGTTCCTCACCCTCGCCCTCGCCGCCGCTCCTCACTTCACTCAATCCAATTCAATTCGCCTACGAATAAACAGCTCAATCGATTGGCCATTGTTTCTTGATCAAAGGCTTCAATTTCAATTGTTTGGCCCCTTTCGCCATCCGAGTCTATATCTAACACAAAGAACTTCGATTCCTCTTATTTCTATCTACTCGGTCCCGCGCACCTGGCTGTTGACGGTTCGCGTCTCTTCGCCAAAAACCCCCTCATTCACTTCTCTAACAATCCCTTTTTTTTTCTTTCTACACACCAACTTCGCGCATACGATATTAAGGCTACACACCAGCCCATCCTTCATCATTTTTTCCCTCCAATTTACTTCCTTTTTCCCTTTCTCATCTCAGTCTCGCAGGCGAGGCCTTCGCACCACAATATGTCCCCAACTTCCTGCAAAATGAGTCTCAAGACCGCTACTGTCGCCGCCATTTCGCTGCTGGCCGCAGTACCAACCACCAACGCCCACACTTGGGTTGAATCTCTTTACCAAATCGGTTCGACAGGCGCGTTTACAGGGAAAGTAGGCTACCCTATCGGTTACATCCCCCGAAACCAAGGAGTCTCCGATGATGTGCACCAGAACAAGATACTAGACACCTCGACAAACCCGGTCGTCTGCAAGCCGCTGTCATCTAGCGACACAGACCAGTACCCCCCTTTACAGGCTGCCGCGGGCGACTACATCGCGCTACAATACCAGGAGAACGGTCATGTTACCCAACCCGAGCTGACCCTGAGACCCTATCGCGGCGGAAATGTGTATGTGTATGGCACCTCGCAGCATCAAGATTCCGATGGCATCAACGACGTGTTGAACTCGTGGACTGCCGATGGCAAGGGCGGAAATCAAAAGGGCAAGCTTCTAGCTACCCACTACTTTGACGATGGCCAGTGCTTCCAAGACAACCCGGGAAATCCCATCGCCGAGCAGCGCAAAGCCAAGTATGGCGTCGCCCAATTATACTGTCAAACTGATGTTCAACTGCCGGCCGACTTGCCCTCGGAGGGTACATATACACTGATCTGGGTGTGGGATTGGCCGAGAATCATCGATGACTCGCACAACGTGACGGAGATCTATTCCACGTGCGCGCAAATCAATCTCAGCGGATCCGGCAAGAGCCAGGGCGTCAAAGCGGTACCCTCGATTAAATTTGGCAACAACGAAAATGTTGCGAGCGCCGGCATCTCATCCCAGGTGCATAACCTCATCGAGGCGACGGCCCTCGGCATCGGTACTAACAGCCCCCCCGCACCTACCGGTCTCGGTGATATCACCAGTTCATCCGATCCTACCGCCTCATCCACTCCTTCGCCGGCCTCCTCGTCTACGAACGACGGTGATAGCAATAGCCGCATCAAGACTGTCACTGTTACGGCGGAGCCCGCGACCGTCACCGAGTTCTCCACCGTCACTGTGGGCGGTGGAACTAGCGAGGGAGATGCTACGTCACAGCCATCGACTTCTGCGACCACCACTGCCGTGACGACTAAGGAAACGGCAACGTCACCAGAGGTCCTATTTCCGACTTCGTTCGTCCCTGTCACATCCGTTCACGGATTCCTGAAGGCTCGAGCAGCTCGCGTTACTGGCCAAGCACGACGCGAATACGCCCGTCACCCATATTAGTCAAGACCAAGGCCGATGAGCGACTACTCCATTCAGTCGCCGGCATAATAGGGTGATTTATTTTGAGCACCCACTCACTTTTCCTTTCTTCTTCATGTACAATTTCCCCAGGCCATGTGTCCCAAATCAAGGGTTCCCTTCTTTCCTTCTCACATTGGCGGATACCTTTCAAGATTACGCGCACAGCCCAGGTTCAGGCGTTGCGGTCAGGATACGTAGACATAAGGACTCTCTCTCACGCGGTTCTCGGAGGCATGCATTCGATTTGCAATATACCCCGGAAAAATTACAGGCAAGGCGTTCGGTTGGAGCATAAGCGGCATGAGGGGTAAAGGGCGGGACTAGAGACATCCCATGTGCCATCCATTGCATTTACAAGGCTTCACATGCAGGGTCATGAGCTGCCTTCGGAGGCGTTACTGTGCATTCGAGTTTTCAGGGTAGGGCACCTTGCCCGTTTTTCCGGCCTAGGCTGTTCCTCCCCCCGGTCTTGCATTCCGAAAGCTTTGTGCCATAGATAGAGGCCATAACAAAGCGGTTTGAAATTAGGTAGTCTGCAGACAATCGCATTCCATGAAAGAATGCTTTCACACCCATTTTGCCTTCGCGCTAGCATTGTGTTTGACTTGTCTTAATGTTATATGATATAAACACGCGACTAACCTAAACAGCGCAAATAGCCTCTAAAATGCCACTCTCATGTCAACGCTCGCAGGCTTGTGAGATGAAAGCAAAGCATGAGTCTTTAGGGAATCTATAATTTCAAGACGGCCTGGTTAATCATATGAAGCTTACCTAAATCATGTCGTAGGAAAACTTAAGGTGTTCTTTAGGTTATATTTGTTAGTACGATTAATACTTACCTAGTACTTACACTTTACGCAGCATTCCCATTCACGTTTACATTTACATGAGACATATTTACTACGGTACCATAAAGCTTGGACTAGACAAACATTTTATTTTCCCGAGGCATTAACTAACTCCAATAAATAAGGAAAAAGAAGAAAGAAGGACAACTTATACTACCTCATCGATCTCCTCAGCGCCACAGCAGCAGCAGCAGAAACCGCACAGCCCGCAGCTGCACAGCAGGCAGTCGAGGATCCACAGAATCAGAAGGACAGCCAAGATGCCGCAGAGGACAATGGCGACGATGGCGCCTTCGGTGAGCCCGGAGTCTCCCACCGTGGGCAATGCGTCCCCCGTGATGTGCGTGGTCGAGTTCAGGGGGCCGCCGAGGGCGAGGGTGCCGAAGAGGCAGAGAGCAAAGGCCGTGGAGACAGACATGGCGGGTAGTCAGTAAGTTGTTGCTTTCTTTCGTTGGGGGATTAGTATTGATGGGGGAATTAACAATGATATCACGTGGGCTTTGAAGGAATAGAGCGCGCTTAAATACCGCGGAAAGGTTCCGGGGTGTATGGAAACAGCATCTTTGTATCCGGGTCCAAGGACATTGTATTCTGCGCAACAAAGGCGCTGTTCAAGCCTGAAGTCCATTTTGGGTTTCCAATGCTTTATTTCATGCGGACAAATCACTTATTCGATCTCTTGTGCTATCGCCTGTTTCGAGCGCAGAGAGCCCGGCCCCAAACACGGTATTCGAATATCTAAGCCCGCCTGTGTGTAGCAACACCGGACAAAGGGAGTCTACGACGGCCAACCATGTCTATCAAAACGGCAACTTAACTAGGTAGGATCGCGACCTTCTTAGTCCCGCTAAACCTAGCGCGGAAGAACGCCTATAGCGGCTGTTTTCGGGTTCAGCCCGTGACGGAAGGGAGTCGTAGTGTAGTGTAGAAACATCCTTGCTCTCGAAGAACGGCATGCCTTTCGTGGCACCCGAAAGGAACGTAGCATGGGTCCGGGGATGAAGGCTCATAATGAATAATGGAGGAAGGGTGCAACCCGCTACGGCCATAGCGCTCCCGGGGTGCCGCGGTGGATATGGTGAGTTGTAGTGTAAGGAGTAAATAATAGCGGGGGCGGGTAGGGACTATCTAATTCGACGGGCATCAAATACCGATTCGCATCGATAGCGGCCAACCCCTGCCTAGCGGGTTCTGAGGTATACCAACGCCGCGCGGGATCGTGTCTGGCGCATTACCAGAAAAGCGAGCGCTGTGCGGCTAGCTTCGGACTATGTAGACAGGGACCGGTTGCTCGCGTGCGCGATTGGCAGCAAGATGCGGGCCGGGGTGGGGGGGGAAGGGGGGAAGGTTCTCAGGCGCAGTGCCCAACCAGAGCGCCCATCGGCTATCAGTTCGTGGGCGAACGTGATCCCCGTTGCACTGAATGCTATCTTAAAATGTGATGGTTACGTTGTGAGACGTGGCTTGAAAATGACGTAAATGGCGTTTGTGCGTGCATGGGTCAAGCAGCAACTTCACGTCGATAACAAGCGGCCACAGACCGCGGACGACAGAGATTAACTATAATTATGCTTCCTTGCGCCAACTTGGATTTATCAGCGGCCTATTCAGCCGCGGAAAAGCGGAAATAGACGTTGCGCGCCTTAGTCAATGCCTAGTCGGTGTAGGCTCGAAGTCAAGGGGAATATCGTGTAGGTAGGTATCACGGATAGTGCCCCTATATTACCCCTCACGGTGCCTACGCGTTGATTGATAGCTCGGACAAATCCAACGTAATATTATATATACTCTTCGACTTTTGCAATCTCCCTCTAGGTATATATATCCCAAATCCTCCGAGCCTTTTCGTTCATAATTCATAATACCGGGTGTCCGGTCTTCGTCTCTCTTTTTCTACACCGTCCGGCCTCCTTTTTTTTTTTTCGCACGCCTTAATACACCGACTCCAAAAATGCGCATCTAACGGGGTGCCTGCTAGTTAATCACTTCAAGCACGGTTTGGGAGAAATGACCCTCAATTCCCGCGGGGCCTTCATATTCCTGGCCATGCAAAAGCCCCAAACTACGGAGTGATGGAGGAGACAGGAAACCCGCCGACGACGTGCCCCTCGGGAAATGCCATGAACTCTTGGAACCACCTGATATCTTTCCAATGAAGCCGAATGGCGCTAGGATGGCGATCAGTAACGAGGACCGAGTCCTTATTGGGGAGCCCCAACTGCACGGACGGCTCATCCTGCTCGGCCTCTGCTGCGTCTTCATGTCGGCCACCTAGGATATGGGCAACCTCGTGGAGGAAGGTCTTTGTCATGTGTGGGCGGAGAGAGGGGTCAAAGGAAATATCATAGACGCAAAGTTCGAGATTGCTCACTTTGTGAACTGGGAAGAAGGATGCTGCGAGTACAGAAGACCGAAGATTCGCCGGCCCATACAATGGCTCACGGTCGTACCTGAGCTCGAAGGTGATAGGGCCCGTGTTTGGCTCGATGAATTTAAACCGGACACCGATTTCAAATGCGCTCCATACGGCCAGGGCGTCTTGGAGGGACCTAAGAGCGTGATCGGCATCGGCCTTGCTACGACCCTTAGCCAAAAAGGAGTCGTAGTCGATCGTGTACTTGATTTCCGAACCCAGCCTCCAGCGGCTAATGGTCCTGTTACCGTTTATATGAAGGCGGAGATGGGTGCTACCCCGCCCAGTGGACCCTTGTGTGAGACAGTAGAACTTGACGTCCTCGAGAGGGTTGATCTTGCTGTCGCCGCTCGACTGCTCCTCCAGAGGCTCCGTCCAAGACGCGTAGTTCTGGCGGATGGTGATACAATGTCCGTTATCGGAGCCGGGAGCGCCATCCGAGTGACTGACGTACCCGGCTAACAGCCCTTGGCGGCTCCCCTCTTCCGCAAGTGAGCCTCCTCCAACACAGTAGAGAAGTTCGCCGGGCTCCGTCTTTGCTGCGCTAAGCGAATCGACGGCATGGTTGAAGACGGAGTTAACGCCATCGCAGGGATCTTTGTCCCGAAAGGTCGTTTGCTTTTCTTCCTGGCCTGGCTGCTCTAACTCGGTCGGGTCCGTGCTCGGACCGGGCTCGTCGCCCAGGCTTGAGATAGACCCGGACAGGGTGGTGTTATTAGACCCGTCCACGAAAGAAGGCGACGCCGACTAGACAGCAAGAACAGGTAAGCATTCGGACAATTCTATCGTACGGAATAGAACAGGATCCCCATGGGATCCGAGTTCGAAATTAGGGCTCGAGGGTAGTTTTAGTCCAGGGTGTGACGTACATGACGAAGGCTGAGAGTAGCTATAGGGTAGTAGTTGATTAGCTTGAGTGGCAGCAATGTGTTTCGAGTGTGGTCAGAGATAGGCGGTCGAGAAGAAAGGAAAGGGGGGTGTTAAGTGTTGAGTATTGAGTGTTGAGTGTTGAGAGACGACCTCGGCAGAGGGCGACGACGGATCAAGGTTGGAGGCCGGGAGGGAGGCCGGGAGGGGGACGAGCGTATTGGGCTGGTTCGGTGGAAAGGTAAGAACCTTGGAAGGGTGAACCGTGACACAGCGTGTCTCACTGTCTACCTACCTACCTAGGTAAGGTACCTAGGTAGGTACACTAGCGCCAGGGGGGGGGTGTCCAAAACCATCACGGTAATGGTCTCTAACTTTAAGATTGTTATATAATTTTTAAAGCGATATTTAGTTTCTAATATAGTTATAGTAGTAATTATGCTAAGAAAATCATACTATAAAGAAAAAGCATTTTAGTTTTTATATAGTTAAGGGCTTAAAGCTATTACTGTAACTATTTTTAGTTAGGGATTATTTTGCTGTTTGTAACTGTTAAACTTTTTAAGATGTTTTTTTTTAAGAAATAATTTTATTTAAAACGCTGTTTTATAGCAAAAATAATCTTAGGAATTTAAAAATAATTTTAAGGATTTAAAAACAATTTTAGAAAATTTAAAACTATTTTAGTTAGCAAAGATTTTTTTTTTATGCTGCTAACTTATAATTATAAAAATATGTTTATGCTAAACTTTTATAAAAAGCAGCTTTTATATTAAGCTATTTTATATTTATAGCTTTTTAACGTAATTACTTACTATTACGTAAGCTAACTTTAGTTTATTATTATTTTAATATATGCTAATGTTTTATAATTTTTTTTATATTAAACGCTTTTAATTTTAATATATAATAAATTAGCAAAGTTAAGTGGTTTTTTTTCTATTATAGCTTAGATAATTAAAGCGCTTTTATTAGCTTAGTGTGAAAAAAATAGCTTTTAAATTTAATGCTTAAATTAAGTAATAATATATATATTTTTAAAGTAATAAAATACTTTATATATTGTTAAGCAACTATTTATTATTTTATTATTACTTTTATTATAATGCTTTATAATATAATATTATATTATAGCTACTTATTTTTGTTAATAGCCTATAGATTAATTATTTTATATTATAGCTATATTAGTTTAAATATATATAAACTTATTAATTTGCTAAAAAAGCTATATAAAATAAATAGCAGTATTTGTTTAGTATAAAAACTTAACTTAAGCTTAACTTATGCTTATAAACCTAGCTGCTAATATAAAATCTAACTAAGTATTAATAGGTATGCTTTAAAACTTAGTAGCTAGCTAAAAATTTAACTTAGCTATTAAGTATATATGCTTGCTGCTAATATAAAACTATAATATTAAATTATAGTGTTATAAAAAGCTAAATATAATTAGTTTCTTGTTTTAAAAGTAAACTTAAAAATATAAACTAGTTTTAAATATTGTTTATAAAATGTTAATAAAAAATCTTAAGTTGTTTATTTTGTTATGTTAATAATAATTTGTGCAATAGTAAAGATGCTAAAGCAGTAAAATATTAATAATGTTTTTTTTTAGGTTTTTTTCTTTATGCTAAGGCAGTATAAAATCTAAGCAACTATGCCTTTTAGTTGCTATTAGATGCTAAAGCAGTAAGAGTAGCTTAATTATAACAAGTAGCTAGATTTATACTAATATTAGCTTAGTATAAAATATTATAAAAACTATAACATAGGTTTTTATTTTTATTTTTTTTTTGCTTTTTTATATTGCTTATCTTTTTTTTACTAAGTAGGTTATTTTTAGCCTTGCGTTTTTTAACTACTGTTAGCTTTTTAGTATTATTTTTATTAGCAATATAGCGCTTTAGGAAGCTTAAGCTTTTTACTTTTAAATAAAAATAGTTATTTTATTTAAAAGCTAAATTATTTAAAGCTAAATTAAAGTAATAACTGTTAATAAAATAATAGTTAAGCAAGTTTTGCTTAATATTACCTGCTGCTTTAGAATATTTTTTATATTAAGCATTTTATTTTGCTTTTATTGCTAGTAGGAAATCTGCTATTAAATAATTTAGGAATTTTTCTAGCATTTTAATTATTAATGCTAAGGTTAAGCTAAATAAATAATTAATTAAATTATTAAAAGCGGTAGCAAAGGTGCAATATATGCTAATACAAGTTTAATATTTGCTTTTTTTAAATAAAAGTTAGCTTAAATTTTATATTAGGATTTTTTTAATATTATTATATTAAAACCTACTTATTTATTTTATTTGATAGCATTTAAATTAGCTTTATTTTTTTAGTTTTATAAACTGCTTTAGCATTTTTAGCTTTTTTAATAATTTTTACTTTTAAATCTTTACTTGTTTTATGCTAAGCAACTTTATTTTCTAAAAGCTTTGTTTTTTTAAAATACCTTTAAGCAATTTTTGCTTGCAAACATTTTTAGCTACTAGGTTTAATATTTAGGTTAAGTTTTTTATTAGGTGTTTTTTAGTTTTTTATATTAAACTTAAGTTTTTGCTTTATATTAATATATTTAACAAACTAACGTTTTATTTCTTTAGCGCTATTAGATTTTTTATTACTAGGATTTTTACTATTGTTAATATTATTTATGTTATGCTATTTCTTTTTGCTATAACTTAATTTTGCAGCAGCTGATTTTTTTTGTTTTTTTTTGCGATAATTTGATTTTATAGCAGCTAATTTTTTGCTGTCTTGTTTTTTTTTGCTACTATTTAGTTTTGCAGCAGCTAATTCTTTCTGGTTTTTTTTGCAATAACTTAATTTTGCAACAGCTGTTTTTTTGCGATTTTATACTTTTTTGCTACTAGCTAGTTTTATAGCAGCTAGTTTTTTGCTATATTTGCTATTATTGTTTATATTACCTGCGCTATTTTGTTTTTTTTTACTACTAGCTGGTTTTATAGCAGCTGGTTTTTTGCTATATCTGCTATAATTGTTTATATTATTTGCGCTATTTTGTTTTTTTTTGCTATTAGCTGGTTTTATAGCGGCTAGTTTTTTGCTATATTTATTATAATTGTTTATATTATTTGTGCTATTTTATTTTTTCTTGCTATTAGCTAGTTTTATAGCAGCTAATTTTTTGCTATATCTGCTATAATTATTTATGTTGCTTATGCTATTTTATTTTTTTTTGCTACTAGCTGGTTTTATAGCAGCTAGTTTTTTAGTTTTTAAAACTTTTTTAGCTAAATTATTTTTGTTATTATTAAAGTTGCAACTTTATTATTGTTTTTACTAAGTAAATTATAGGCTTGCACTGCATAATTAATAGTAATAGTTAAAAGTTTTTTAACTATAGCGTTATAATCTTTTGCGTTTTTAATACCTTTAAAGAGACTGCAAGATTTTATAGCTATAGTTTTTTAAAGCTGCATTTAAAGCTGTTCTTTAGTATTGCCTAAAGTTTTAAAAAAATAGTCTTTTTTTTTGGTATTTTTTTTTAGATTTATATTACAGGCTTTATTTTTTATATTTATAATATAAGTTATAATATAAAGTTTAAATTGTTTAGCTATTAGTAAATATAGCTTTGCAGCAAAATATTATTACTTTAGCGCTTAATTTTATAAGTTTATTAACTAATAGTACAGCTTAAAGCAAATTTAGGTATAAAAAAATAAATGTTAGTAAAATAGCTATTAAGTTGCTTTTATATTTTAAGCTTAAAGGTAAGTAATTTAAAAAAAAAGCAGTTATTTATAAAAAGTATAAAGTTAAAGAAGTTTAAAAGTTATAGATAAGCTATAGGCAATATAAAAGTAATTTAGCGCGCAGCATATAATATGCTTAATAGCAATAAAAATAAAAATATTAGTAATATATAAAGTTATTTATTTATAATATATATATATGCTTATTATAATAATAGCTGCTGCAAAAAAATAGGTGTAATAATGTAATATAGCAGCAGTATAGTAGTACAGCAGCTAGTAGTTAGTAAAGTTATAAAAGTGCAAAAGGTTAATTAAATATAAAGGTATAAGGTTGTTTAAGTATACTTATGCAACTTAAGCTGCTAACTGCTAGTAAGTTAAGCAAAAGCAGTAGATATAACTAGTATTAGTTCTTTATTTTTTTTTTTTATTTTATATTTGCAATAAGGTAAACTAGTTTACTATAAAATATTAAAAAGGTTATTAATAGCAAAGTTAAGGTATATAAAAACAAGCATAAGTAGTAAAAAAAGGTAGAAAGCAAGCTAAATAAAAAGCTTTTATTTGCTTAACAATATTAAACTAGTTTTATAAATTAACCTAGTATAAAAACCTTGCTAAAAAAATAGCATTAAATTTTTTTATTAATAATATATAACTTTATTTTAAAGATATAAAAAAGCTTACTATAAAATATTAACCTGCTTATATTAAGCTTTATTTAGTAGCATATATAATAGCTATGCTAAGTTTAGCTAAATGTAAAACCTTAAATAAAATTTTAGCTAGATATTTTATTTGCATTTTGCTATTACTAAGGTAACTTTAAAGAGCAGTTAGTTAAAATAAAATATGTTTTACTATAAAATACTAAAAATATAAGCAGCAAAATAAAGCTAGTATAAAAAGCTATAGTAAAAATATAATAATAGTTTATTAAGGAGAACAAGCTATTTATGCCTTATATAATTATTTATATATATAATATTATAAGCTTATATTAAACTATAAAGGCATTAGTATAAAATATAATAGCTATATCTTGTAATATATACTATATAAGTTTTATTAGCAAATATAATTATATTGCACTAAAGCAGTTAAAATTAAGTTATATATAGCTAGTACAAAAATTAAAACGCTATAGTTTATTATATTTAATAAGTTTTAAAATATTAACGTTAACTATTGCATACAAGCAGATATGCTTTTAGTTAATAATTTTAGTATAAAATATGTTATTTAGTAACGTTTAACATATTTTAAGTAATAAACTGATTTTTTTTATAATAAAAATGCTACTGTAAAAAATAAAAAATAAGTTTTTAGTTTACTTTTTAAGTGCATGTTTTAACGTGTTTTTAGCTACAATAAGTTTATACGAAGTATTTATACTATTACAGTAATTTTTCTTAGGGTCTTTTTTTTTATTTAGCGTAAAAATATTTACTTGCTTTATTTTTTTCTTAGGCAGCTTAGCAAGCTTTTTAAGAACTAGCTTAGCAAGCTTATTAAAAAGCGTTAGATTTATAAATAGTACTAGTTTAAGCAGTATAAGTGCTAGTGCTAATAGTGCTAAATTTTGTTTTTTTTTAGCTTAAGGTATAAAAATATAAAGATTATTAAAGTAATTTATTACTTTTAGTTTTGCTGTTTTTTTTTTATATGTAGGTATTTTCATACTGTAGAAAAGCTTAATATTTAATTGCTTTAGCTTAAACTTTTAAAGCTATAAGATTTTAGCTAAAATATTAAAACAGTTTAAATAGTTTTTTTAGTTAAAAAGGTTTATTTTTTAACTAAATTTATTATTATTTTAGTTTATATTATGCTTAGCATAAGCGCTTAATTCTGTAAATAAAACTATTTTTATTATTAGTAAGCAGCTTTTTATACTAGGGTTGCTAAATTTATTTATATATTAGGTTTGCAATTTTTCTAATAACTTATATATGCTAATAATTAGCTTTATTTAGTTAAAAATATACACAAAGTTGTTAATATTAAACTATTTCTTAAAATACTGCTATAGTTATAAAAGCTTAACTTTAGTTAAGAAATCTTTTTTTACGTTTTATTTTATAAGATCTTTAATATAATTTTAAAAAAATGATTTAATAAGCTAAGCAATACAAAAAAAAGCAGAAAAGCATATTATACTTTAAAGTTTTTAAAGGTGCAGTGCTTTTATATTAACATATTACTTTTTAGTTTTTTTTTTGCTATAAAATAAGCATATTTATTAAGCTTTTTAAGCTAGCTTAGCTTATATATAGCATAACTTAATAAAATATTAATATTATATTTAATAAGATTTATTAATAAGCTAATATATGCTAAGTTGTATATATTATTAATAAAGGTATTAATATTAAAAGCTTAGGTAGGATTTAGGACAGCTTATAGGCTGCAAGCTTGCTTTAAATTGCTAAAGTTTAAATCTGCAAACTTAAGATGTTTTTAGCAAAGCTTTTAAATTTTTTCCTATAAAAAATTAGTGCTATTAATATATATTAAATTAAAAGATAAGCTTATATTAATATAGTTAATATATTGTTTTTTAGTTTTATCTTGCTTTGCTAGAAACTTTTATAAAAACTTAAACAACTTAGGCAATATGTTAATTTTATTGTTAGTTTTTAGCACATTTAAAGCGCTTAAGGAACTATATATGTTAGAAAAAGCAGTACTTAAAGGCTTATAATTATAAGACTTTATACTAGCATTAAATAAATATTTATTTTTTAATATTTTTAGAATTATAGCTATAATAGCTATTTTGCAGTAGATGCAGCATAAAGAGAATAGAGTATGCTATACAGGGATTTCTGCGAAAGTTTGTTATTTTTAGCAATTAATCTAAGCCTGCTAAACTTATATTAAATATGCAAATATATACTTTTTTAAAACTGTTTTTAAATTAAAATAATATTAAGGCAAAAAGTAGAAAAGATTTAATAAGTTGCAATTAATGCAAGGCAATAAACTATTAAGCTAATCTGCTAACCTTATATTGCTAGCATTTTTTTTTCTGCTTACTTTTTGCTTTTATTTTGCATTGCATTAATTAACTTGCGTGCTATAAAAGGACTACTTTGCAAACTTATTATGCTAAAATAGCTTAAAGCTTAAGTTAGTAAATATAAACGTTCTTATGTTTATACTGCAACTTTATATAATATTTTAAAGTTTATAGATAATAAAGCGCTAAATAAACTGCTTTCTGCTTTTTTTTATTAATTAGGTGCAAAACTAACTATTAAGATTAAATATATTAAGCATATAATTGCTTGCTAGTAAGATTACAAAGACTTTAGTGTTAAGCTAAACAATATGCTGCCTAAAATTTCTAATAATATTTTGCTTATATTTAAATATAACAACTGCAAAATAGTTTTTAATATTAAAACTAACACTTTTGCTATTATAAGAAATATTTTTAATATTAATACTTTAAATATTAACAATAGCAACAATAATACTTTTAATATTAGCATGCTTAATATTAGCACTTTTGCTAGTAATAGCTTTAGTATAAATATTATATTAACTTTAAAAATAAATAACTTAAATTTAAATATTGCTTAAAAAGCTATAGACTTGCTAGCTTAAACTATATTTACAATATTTTTAGCACTTATTTTATATCTAAAAGATAACTTTAAAAAACTTGTTTATTTTTTTAAAAATAAAAACTTGTTAGCTTTTTATATAATGTTATTAGTATAAAAAAAGCAAAATTATATTTCTTATAACAGATATTAATAACTTATTAAAGTATTTTAACTTGCTTAAGATATTACTAAAGTAAAAAATATTTTAAAATCTAAAGATATACTAAGTGCTAACTTTATTAAAAGCTTTTTACTAAGAAAATTGCGGAAATTTATTATAAAACTTAATGCTATATATCTTTTTTTATATATTAAGCTAGAAAAAAGCATATTAGTATTTAATTTAGAAAAAATTATTGCTATATTATTTTTTTTGCAAACTATTTCTAATAATATTTGTTATAGCATAGCATAATATATTAATAATCTAGCTATTAATTTATAAAAAGCCTAGTAATAAAAAGAATTTATTTGCATTATATTAAGGAACTTTTTTTGCTACTTAAATAATAGCTTAATATTTTTATTAAATTTTATAAAGGTTAAATATATTGCTAGGTACTATATTATAGGCAGCTTTTAGTGTAAATATAATTATATAGCAAAGGTTATATATTATAGTTTTAATTTTACTTAAGTAGCTAAAGCATTTAACTTTACTAGAAAACCTATTATAATGCTATAGAATATTTACAAACAAAATAATTTGCTGCTAGAGCTTATATTAATGTTAACTAATATAAAGGTTTTGCAGTTTATGCTAGGCTATACTAAACTTATGCTTGTTAAAAATAGCAGCTTTATACTAAACTTTTAACATATTATATAATAACTTTATTTAGTAACTATTAACTATAACTATAATTTAGATAATCTTTTTATATGCTTAGCTTTATTATTGTTTATATATATAGTTAGATATGTTTTTAATTAAGCAGTAAAAGAATTTCAAGTTATAAAACTTACTTTTTTTTACTAAGCTAAGCTAAAAATTAAAGCTTACAGAAAAAATTATTTTATTTAACATTTTATATTAAAAGAAGTTATCTTTTTACTTTTTTAAATGTTTGTTAATGCTTTTAAGCTATATTAAAATATATACTGCAGCTTTTTTAAAGTTTATATTATTAGCAAGTTTTTTGCACTTTGCTAGCAAGTATAAAAATATAGTATTATATCTTTAACCTTTAGTTTATATAGCGCTAATATTGCTAATATTTTTAAGGCTTTATTTTATACCTGCAACTTTAATAGCAGCTAGAAAATCTTAGTTAATAAGCAAAAGGTTTTTATATACGCTTTTATTTAATATATTGTTAGAAATATGCTGCAGCAACAAAAGCTATTAGGCTGCTTAAGCTATTAAGCTAACTTTTTATGCTGCCTGTATATAATTATAAAAAAAGCGCAAGAAAATCTTTACTTTAATATAGTTAAGAAAAGTTAATATTATAAATAGTATAAAAGTAATATAAAACGCTTATATTTTATAATTATAATTACTGTAAAAAAACAAGCTTTTATACGTTTTAGCATATATTTAGATAAAAATTTTATAAAACGGCTATATTATGTTTTTTTTACTTTTAATTTTATTAAAACATAGCTTGCTAACACTGCATACTTAAAGGGCTAAGGACTTTTTTAGCTGCTTTATACCTTTTTGTTTAAAGAAAGGCAATTTATTTTAACAAACAAAGCGCTTATAAAAGTTTGCAATATATACTAGACTTTTATATTTTTTTTAAGTTAGGATAGACTATAAAGCTTAAAACAACATCTTAAGTCCTAAAGAATTGCAGATTATTTTTACAGTGCTATTATTTTTCTAGTTTTTTTTTGCTGTTGGCTAAACAATTAATATATTAGATTAGGTTGCTAAGCTATAATATTATCTACTGCGTTAAGATATTTTAACATATTTAATTATATTGTTTTTGTTATTAGATTTAGCGCTGTTAACTAGATTATTATTGCTTGTTTAACGTTTGCATAATTTATTATAGTAATTTTTAGCAAAAATTAACTATAGCTAGACTAAAAAAAACTTATTTAAGTTATTATTAACAGGCAAAAAGCTATTTAATTTTTTTGTTAAGTTTTAACATCTAATAGCAAGTATAAAATAAAAACTAAAAAATTTAATAATAATATTTAAGTAAATATAATATAAGCTAAAGTTTTATAAAGTTAGTATAAAATTAGCTTTTTTAGTTTTTTATTTAAGCTAATTATAATTTTTATATTTAAGGCCTAGCTAGCTTTTTTATAACGTTAACAAGCTTTGTAAGTATAAATATTTTGTTTAATTTTTTTAGTTTTTTTAGCTTTTTGCATTGCTTGTGTAAAATGCGTTTTTTTTTCTACTTAGTTTTTTTTATATCTTATATTACCTATATAAAATGTTTTTTTTTTTTTGCTTGGTTTTTTTTATATTTTGCATTACCTATATAAACTGCTTTTTTTTTTTGCTTAGTTTTTTTTATATCCTATATTGCTTGTGTGAACTGCTTTTTTTATACTGCTTAGTTTTTTTATATTTTGCTTACTTAATGCAAAATATACTTTTTTAATTTATAGTAATTTTTCTTTAAATATTACTAGATTTATTGCTAACATTATTAATACTATTAGATTTATTTTATAACTTTACTATAAAGTATAAAACTTAACTTTATAATATTTATAGCTTGCTATTTATTATTTATATTTTTAATTAGAAAATTTTTAAGCTTTTTATTTTAATGTAAAATTTGCTGCTTGCAATTATTATTTATTATTTAAGCTGTTGCTAATATATATATATATATTTTTTATTTTTTATTTATTAGTATAAAACTTTTTTTTTACTACTATTTATTTTGTTGTTAAAAGCATTAGTATTGTTTTTGCTTTTATAATAATTTTTTGCTTTATATTTTGCTAGTATAAATTTATATTTTTTATATAACTAACTAGATTTAACTTTGCTTTACTACTTATAAGTGCTTTTGCTATTACTTGCTTTTAGTGTAAAATTGCTATTTTAGCTTTATGCTACAAGTTTAGTTTTGCTAGTTATAGGTATAACTTTATATATTACTTTTATATATATTATTGTTAATAGCTTTGCTATTACTTTTTTTTAGTATAAAAAGTTTTTTTTATTAATATAGTTAGCAATTTAAATTACTATACTTTTTGCTTTTACTTTAAGACTTTACTATTAGTAGCAGCTTTGCTATTGCTTAAAGTTAGTATAAAAAAGTGCTTACTTTGCAATATAGCAGAATATATACATTTAGTATTAGCAGTGCTAACTAATTTTTTATTTGTTAGCTAGTTTAATTTATATGCTTTTAGTTTTTAGTATAGCTTTAGCTAAAAGCAACTTTTTTTATAAATACTTATTACTAAATAGTTTAATAGCAAGCATTTTAACATTAAAATATAAATAAGTTAACTTTAAAGCCTAAAGCAACTAATTTTTTAGCTAGAAAAGCTTACTTAATATTTATATTAGCTTATATTTTTTAGAGATAATTAACAAGTATAAATTATATAACTTAGTATTTATTTTTTTTAGTAAAAGTAAATATAAGTAAAAGATTTGCTACGTTTATTTTGTACTAACTTAGTATGCTAATTAATTTTATTAAGCAAGGAATATAAAGCTAAGATTATAAAAACTAATTATTGCAATGCTGCATTAATGCTAATTTACTAAGAGAATATTAAACAAACTATATATTTATTATTTGCTAGTTTATTTTTATATATTATGCTTAAGATCTATAAAATATTTTAGATTATATAGTTGCAATGCTAAAGCTTTGCTTAAATAGCTAACTTATATTATAAAGAAAAAAAAAAGTATAATAATAAGCAAATTAAAATTTTAGCCTGCTTTAATTATAAAAAGCTAGCTATAATATTTAAAATCTTATTAAAGCAGGTATAGTTAAGCAATAATTTTCTTATAAAAATTAAGTTAATATAAAATGCTAAAAAGCATAAGATATTTCTATTAATGCTAAAGAAAGTATTTGCAAAAAATTATAGGTACTATTTAAAAGTAGTAAATAAAATGCTTTTTTTGTAAACTAAAAAGTTTATATTTATATTAAAGTAAGTTTAGCTAGCAATAAATGCTAGAATATTTAAAAGGCGTTTTTATATTTAAGTAGCATTATAAATAAGCAAGCGTATTTTTTTATTAAGCAGTTTATAAAAGTTTATAAGTTAGCAAAAGGCAATTTTATATTTGCTAAAATTAATAGCATATTTATTTATTGTTATATTATAACTTAGTAGCTGTTTTTAGTTGTTACTTTTATAATACTTAAGATAGATTTTTTTATATTTAATTATTTGCTTTAATATTTACTATATGTAATAACAAACTGCTAGGCAATAATTAAGCTATTGCAAGTAAGTGCAGACTTTATATAAATAGTTTTTAGTTTTAGCAACTTACTGCTATTTATTAATTATAAAATTTAGTATATATAAAGCTATAATTTATACTTGCTATAGATTTAGTTTATAAAATAGGTTTATTTAAGAAAATAAGTAGCTATTATATATATATATATAATAAAAGTTTGCATTACATTTTATTAAACTATAATTAGTTTTTTATATTATATTTAATATAATATTTAATAGCTATACTATAATTTTTTAAATGCTAAAAGTTATAATATATTTAAAATAGTTAATTTATATTAATATGCTGTTTTTATAGTTAGTTTAATAGTAGTATTGCAAGTGCTTAAATTTAGCATATGTTATGCTTAATATTTAACTACTTGCTTTATAATGCCTGCTTACTTTATAATTGCTATTGTTAGTATATATTTTTAGTATTTGCTTACTTAAGCATAGCATGCCTTAACTTTATTGCTTTTTCTTACCTAACTTGATTATTTTTTTTTTGCTTACTTTAGTTAATTAACAATTATTAAGATTTAGCTTTTTTGCTTGTAATATTTATTTTAAAGTTAGTAAAAAAAATTTAAGCAGTTAATTTTATTTGCTTTTTTTATCTAGAGATATTTTTACTAAGTTTAATTTAAAGTTTTTTAAATGCTTATTTTTATTTTATTTTTTAGCTTAGCTTAAAGCTATAATGCTTTAATTGCATATTATATATAATGTTAACATAACGTAGTTATAGTATAAATATAATATATTAGCTTACTAGGCTAAGAATAAAATGCTATTAACTATGCTATTGCTTTTTATTATTAAATAAAGCTAAAAATAGTAATTATAATATAAGAGTTAAAGTTAAAGCTTTAAGTTTAAGGCTTAATATTTATTTGCGTAGTGCTTTTGCAATTTTAATAGATATAGTGCTAGTAACTATAATATTATTTTAGTTTTTATACTAACTTTTTATATATTATATCTTTTAGCGCAAGCTAAATATTTAGTACTTATTTCTTTTTTTTATATAAGAAAAGTTGTTAGCTAACTTATTAGTGCAAATTTCTAGCGCAAATATTTTATTAACTACTTAATAAATTTATTTACTAATAATATAACTGCTTTTAGCTTATTTAAAGCTATTACTTTATTTTTTTTTTTTTAATTATTTGATATATATTTAATTTTATTTTTTTGCGCTTTTGTTTTTTTATACTTGCTGCTTTTTTTAGATATAAAGCTATATTTAAACCTTATTATAGCTAGCCTAAATATTATAGTTAAAGCAATGCTATAGTATCTAATATACTTAGCTTTTTTATTGTTTAGTATTTAAAACTAACTTTTAGTATTAGCTTGCTTTATACTGTTAAAGCTAGCTTTAAAAAGAACTTTTTAGTTTAGCTTATATGCAGCATTAGATTTTATTATAAAATAACTATATTGTATGTAGGCAAGTTAACTACTAGCTTTAAGCAAAAGTTATATAAGTACAAATTATTATTTTAAAGCTAGACAATCTAGCGCTATTTAAAAAAATAGTAGGCTTTTAGATTTAATACTTTTTTATATAGTTAATATGTATTAACTAATAATGTTAAGGCTAAATAGTTTATTTTTAATTTTATATTAGATTATTTTTTAATATGCTTTTTTAATAGTATTGTAAGCTTTGTTTATGCTTTACTTAAAAAGTTATTAAATAAAAATAAACTTTAAAGTAAGTAAGCATAAATCTTTAGTTTTTTTAAGCTTTTTTTTTTTAGGTTATAATTTATTACTAACTAATATAGTATTTAAGCTAGCACTAGAAAATATTATGCATATACTTTAAGATTACTATTTAATATTATAATATTTTATATTATTACTAGTTATATAAGCTATAGCTAACGTTTTAATATTTAGTAAAATAAGCAGGCTATAATAGTATATATAAAAAAGTTTGCTATTTATTATTAGGTTTACTTAACTAGCTAAGCTTTATATATGCACTTTTTTATACTTTTATTTAACCTGCTTTAATAAAATGCTAATAAATATAATATTTTATAGGAAACAAATGTAGTAACTATAAAGCTAAAATTAAATTTAGTTAATTTATAACTATTATATAAATTCTTTTAACTGCTATATTATGCTAAGTTAGTATAAAATATATAATTTGCTATATATATACTTAAAATTAACTTAATAGCATAAATTTTTGTTTTTTTTATATATAAACAAAGGTAGCTATTTTAATATAAAAGGCTTATATTTAAGCTTTTAGCTGCAATAGTAGTTTAGCATATTAGGTAATAAATCCTAGCTAGCATATAATTAATTTTTACATTTAATTTAGCATTTGCAAACATTATCTGCATTATAGGCCTGTATATATACTAGAATAAATAGCAGTAGCTTGCAATAAACAATAATTAAAAACCTGCATTAATTTTAACTGCAATAATATTTTATACCATAGCAATTACTTTTAAGTGCAATAGTTTTAAGTAATTAAAAACTGTTACAGCTGCTAGTAATAATAATATTTTTAAAATAATATTAAGTATAAAATATTTAGCAGCAACAATAACAATGCTTTTTATAAAATAATTTTTTTATACTAGATTATTTTGCAGCTAAAATAGTTTTTTTAAAATAAAAACTATATTTAAAAAAAGATAATATTAATAAATAAAATAGATAACATATATAAAATGCTTTTCTTTAGAAGTAATTAGCTTAAAAAGAATATAATTTTAAAAACTAATATTAACTTAAACTAAAAACTACTTTAATAGTATAAAATATTTTTTAGTTAGTAATTATATTATAGGTTTAAGACTTTTTTATTTAAAGACAATTTTTTTATATAGTAATAGTTATAAGTTATAATAATATCTAATATAAAAGCGTTAAAAGAATATTATATAGCTAAATCTATTTTTAAATTTAGAGATTATTACCGTGATGGTTTTAGACACCTCCCCTCTAGCGCTAGTATAGGTAGGCAGGTACTTACCAGCTATAGTACCTAGGTAGGGAGTGTGGGCTACCTTTTAGTGTAGGTAGCTTCCGCCTCCCTTGGTCGTTTGTGTCTCGGACTCGCAAGATAGCGTAATTATTTACCCATTCAAAGAAGAGTACCTAATAAATAGAGGAAATAAAGGAAATAGAGGAAAATTAGGATGGTCGATAGAGTAAAAAGAAAGCCGTGAAAGAGAGCCGTAAAAGAGACCTACCTTTTTCCTATATACTCGAGTATATATAGGTATATAGATAAATAGATAGATACCTTATATATATACGTGCAATAAATATAATACGTGGGCTGTCTCCGATAATAGCGGCCACCGTACCAACAGCAGGCCGCCCAACTGGCTCATAACATAGTAGAGCGTTTGGGTGGTAGGAACCTGCTGTAGGCCGGCGTGGCCCCCCTCATTCAACCAATACTTCCGGTTGACGCGCCCACACGCAACCAGTGTCACGTACTCGGTTAATCTACCTAGGCCAACGAGGTCTAGTCTAAGTCCTACTTCGGGTGATGGTGGCTAGCGAGAGCACCTCTTGTACGGAGTATTCCTATTCTAAAAGGCGGTACCTAGGTAGGGCTAGCCATATACAACAAGAACTTGGAAGGTGTTGTCGCAAGCCGTACGGCGGAAACTCGGCGCCAAGCCCCACCTACACAATTGGTCCCAACTAGGAAAAGAAAATGACCTCATATGCCACAACCACCATAGCTAGTACTATGCTCCATCCTAATACAAAAATCCTAATCCTACTCTGACTTCATTACGAGTGAGAGTGCAACGACCGGGTAGAGCAAATAGTGAGTTAGTTAGGTTCGATTCCATTCCTAACAACACAACGCTAGGTGTTGGCATTGAGCTCATTAGGTTAGGTAACTATGGGCTAGTGCGGGGTATTTCTATGCGGTCGGCTACACCTTCTCTATATTAAACAGCTTATACCTTGGTTACCTGTTAGTCGGGCGACACAAGCCGAGTATAGTTGCCCTGTCAGGACCGGGTAAGGTACCTAAGGTACCTAATTCTCTAGGTGTTCTGCCTGCCTACCTGCCTACCTGCCTACCTGCCTACGTAGGTACCATGTGGGCACCAGATACCTAGGGGAATGTTAGCGCGTTACGTTGTCTTACATATACTTAGGTACTACCTAGGTACCTAGAGGTAGTAGACCGGACCTTGTTTCCATTCACACACCTCTCCCCTGTTCTGTTCCGCCCTCTTGGACTTCCTCCCCCAATACCAACAATGCCCGCCCTACTTTGAAGACCCTACTACAGATACCTACCTAGGTACCTAGGTAGGTTTAGGTATTAGGTTTCCACATAAGCGGGTCAGGACCCTACTATATACACCGTACTTATAGCTACTATACCTGCTAGCGCACCATCCATCTTAGTATACTACGACATCTGAATCCTACCTAGGTACTGGCGCCGCCTCACTGCGGTGGTGTTAAGCTATTGGCGGAAGCAGGGGTGGCCCTACATACACCTGAAGAGTCCCGCTGAACACCCTCGTACTAGTTGGCCGCCGACAGTCCCCATTCTGGAGGACGTGTACGTGCCTATCTAGACACTAGACACCGCTTGGATACTGCAGATTCAACCCGAAATCGGCCCAGGTTTTTTTTTTTTTTTTCACCTCCTCTTTTTTTATTTGTTTATTTTTTACTGCTAGTTTCGTTTGCCAAGTGCTGCATTGGGCTCGCAGATAATTTGGATGGGCAAAGGTTGAGATCCTATGAGCGCTGGACCTGACTTCTGCCCAAGTTGGACCCTGACTATCATCAGGACCTTCGTAGAGCTCGTCATATCGTGTACGAGTTGGACGAGGTAGACAGGCAGAAGGGACCGTAAACCCGCCTACTGTAGTTAGGACTTAGATATTATTCTCTATAGGTAGTAGACACGAACTCTAGTAGGCTGTGGTTTTGTCCACCCAGGTACTTCAATTCTGCTAGTAGCAGCCCGTTGGCGGTGATCAATAGCGGCGTACGCTATATTAGTGTGCTCATGACACAGAGGGACGGGCCGCGAACAACGGCCGCATAAGACACATGCTATTATCACCTAACCCAGTCGGGGAGTATAGCAGCACATTTATGGCACAAACTGGCGGGCGGGATCTCGGCACTGTCGGATCCCTGCGGCAATCAAGATCTATTCTCCATTATACCCATCCATGTCTGATGAAAGACGTTGAGGGGAGGGGTACGCGGCTCTGCCCAAGAAAAAAAAAAAGTGGACTAAGCAACCTATCATATTGCCAGTATAGAAAACGAAAGATGCTCGTCGCCCCCGAGATATCGCTCTCGAGTTTTGTCGGTTCTCGGTTGCAAATAAGGGGTAGAAGAGAGAAGCCTCCGATAAGTTATACTATAATATTATAATATTAATAGTATAGTTTAGCTAATGTAGATATTCCCCGTTAGATCGGGACTCACCGACTCATCTGTCGCATGCTATCAATTCGACCAACGGACAGCACATATGCATAACTTAACGCTAGATGCCGAACGCAGCTGCAGAAGGTCTCGCAGAAGTATAAATAAATCTTAAGAAAGAAAAAAAGCTGGTGCTATAACTAAAAAAAATTACCAGTAATATATTTAAATGCTTTAAAGTTTAAGTTTTAATTTATAAGCAAAAAAAATAATTAATACTATTTATATATAAAATTATTTAAAGTAATATTTATTTAATTTTAAAGCTTTATTATATTTATTTATTTATAATATATTTTTTAGCTTTATAGCTTTTTTAAAGTAGTATAACTATAAATATAAATAATAATATAAAATAAATAAGTGCTTATAATTATATAAACTATTTTTAATAAATATTATAAGCATATAGCTAAATAATAAAAGTATAAAAAATATATTATATTAATTTTAAAATATAAATAAATATTTTATTATAAAAGTAATTAATATTTTTAAAGTATATATTTTTTTTATAAAAGTATTATAGCAACTGCTTTATATTATATTAGCTTTTAAAGCGCTTTAAATATTAAATTTTATTAATTTTTTTTTTTTTTTTTTTTTTTTTTTTAGCTTTTATATTTAAGCATTTTATATATAATTTAAATAATTATACTTATATTAAAAAATCTTTACTAACTTATTTTTGCTGCTTTAGTTTAAATAATAAATAATTATTTATTTTATAAGTTATTTACTTTTTTATTTTTTTTATATACTTTTAAAAGCTTATTATAAAATATTAAGCTTTATAAGTTAATATAGCTATATATTTATTAATGCTAATATAATTAAATAACTTAAATATATTAAAATAATAAATTAATTACTTTTTTTTTTTTTTTTTTTTTAAGTAAATAATCTTTTTTAAAAAGTATTAATAAAATATAAATAAAATAAAAAATATAGCTAACTAAGTTAAATAATATTAATATATTTAATATATTAACTTTTTTTAGCTAACTATTTTTTTTATGCTTATATTTGCTTTTATATCTGCTTTTATTTTTATTTTTATATTTATAAATAATATTACTATTACTTTTGCTATTGCTTATATTATTATTATTATTATTACTATTTAAGCTTTTTTTATTTTTAGCTTTATTAAAAAAAATAGTAGTACTTTTATTTTTATACTTGCTTTTATTATTGCTATTAATATATTTTTATATTATTATTATTTTATTATTAACGCTTATTATATAATTTTTTATATTATTTATTTTAATTTAATTATTATTAAAAAGTTATTAACTATATATTATAATATAATATATAGCTTATAATATTAATAATATATTTTTAAATATTTTTATTAACTTTTATAAATATTTTTTAAAAAATTATAAGTTTATAAATATATATTAATTAAATTATATAATAAGTTATATATTATATTTATAGCGTTATATTTAATAGGTTTTTAAAAAGTTAATTTTAAAAATGCTATAAATATATTAATATTTTTTAAAAATTAATAATAAGTTTAAAAAAAAAGTATAGCTAATTAATTATAATTATAAATAAGCTATTTATTAGCTTTAAATAGCAAGCTATATATTTTATAATATTTTTATAGCTAAATTTACTATTATTATTATTATTGCTATTAATATTTTTATTTTTGCTACTTTAGCTTTTTTAATTATTATTGTTAAAATTTTTACTAAAACTTGCAAGCATATATATATTATTATTAAAGCGCTTTTTTACTTTTTTTAAAAAGTTAGTTTAATTTATATTAAATAGTTTTTTTAAGCTTTTAAATAATTTATTTGCTTTTTTTTTTGCTTATTAGCTTAGTTATAATTTTTATAAACTATATAACTTAAGTTTTATAAGTTAATAAAAATATAAAAAAATTTAAACTATATTTTTAATAAGCTTTTTATAAGCTTATTAGCTAATATTTAATTAATTAATAAATAAAATATTTTAAAAAAGCTTTTATAATACTTTTATTTTAGCTATATATTTTATATATTTATATAATATAAATAAATATTAATTTTTTTATTTTTACTTATTATTAAATAAATTATTTAAATATTATTTAAATAAATTATTTATTTTTACTAAAGCTTTAGCTTAATATTTTTAAAAATATTTTTTAATATAATTATTTTTATTTTTATAAAATTTAATATATTAATTTTAGCTTTAATTATTAAAATAAATATTATATTTTAATAAATAGCTTTTTAGCTAATTATATTTTTATATAAAAATATAATATAACTATATAATAATTTTTTAGTTTTATAATTATTATTAAACAAAGTATTTTTTATTATTAAAAGTATTTAAATAATTTTTTTAGCTATATTATATATAATTTTTAAAAAGTAAATATAATAAAAATATTT
The DNA here is from genome assembly GCA_002003505.1 of Xylariales sp. No.14919. Taxonomy (NCBI): domain Eukaryota; kingdom Fungi; phylum Ascomycota; class Sordariomycetes; order Xylariales; species Xylariales sp. No.14919. The sequence goes on along the minus strand of BDMC01000060.1, from coordinate 142,337 downwards.
AATTATTTAGTTTGTTATAGCTAAATAAACTTTATTAAAGTTAGTTAAATATTTTAAAAGTTATGCTATTATATATATAATATTTAGTTTAATTATAATTACTATATATAAAATAAATTTTATATATTTTTAAAATATTTTTATTTAAGTTTTTAAAGCTATTTTTAAATATTTTTTTAGTTTTTTAGCAAATAAAAAAATTATTAATATTTAGCTATTATTAGCTAAGTTATAATATTATATAATTTTTTTAATATATTAGTTATAAATTAATATTATTTTATAAGCTTTATAATTTTATATTATTTTAATTTTTAAAAACTAAAATATATTACTTTAATTTTTTAATTTATATATTTTTTTAATTTTTAAAATTACTTTTTAAGCTTACTTTTTTAAATTTTTATAATATAATATTAAAAAATTATTTATATAAAAAATTATATAAATATAATAATTTTTTATATAAAATAAATATAGCTTTTTTAATAAAAAAATTATATTATTTTTTTTTAAAATATTTATAAACTTTTTATATTATAATAAAAATAAATTTAAAAACTATATAGCGCTTTTTATAAAAATATTATACTGCTTTTTTTTTAAAGCTATTTAATAGCTTATAAATAACTAGCTTTTTATTTTTTTTTATATATTAAAAAATATATTAACTATATTAAATTATTTTATTTTAAAATTATATTATATAATTATAGCTATTATAATTTAAAAAAACTTAATAATAAATATTATTATATATATTAACTAAAATATATTTTTAACTTATAAATTATTTTATATTATTAAATATAATTTATAAAATTTTAAGTTATTATTTTTATTAAACTTATAAGTAAATATTTATTTTAAAAGTAAAAAATTATATTTTGCTTTTAAATATAAAATTACTTTTATTATTTTAAGCTTTTTAAAATTTATAATTTTTTAAGCTATATTTTTTTTAAATTAATTTTTTAATAAATATTTAGCTAAATCTTTTTATATTTTTAATAGTAGCTTTAAAAGCTAGTTTTTATATATTATAAGCTATTTAAAAGCAGCTTTAAAGCAATTTACTTTATTTTAATATATTACTATAAAAAATACTATATATAATATTTTATACTTTTAATTTTTTTAGTAAATAGTTTTTTATTAATTAAATATAAAAGTTTTTAAAAAGTTAAACTAATTAAAATTATTAAAATTATTAACAGTTATAATTTTTTGCTTTTTATATATTATTTTAATAAAAGCTATAAATATTTTAATATTTTTATTATTTTTATTTTTAATTAAACTTAAAAAAAGCTTTTTTTTTATTTTTTAGCTAAATTTTATAGCTTATTAATAAATTTATTAACGCTTTTTTTGCTAAACTTTTAGCTTAATTAATTATTTATTTATTATTATTATATTTTTAGCAAAATTATTTTATAAATTTTTAGCTATTTTTTTTGTTTTAATTAAATATATTTTTTAATAAAACTATAAATTTTTACTATTATTTTTAGCTAATTATAGCTTTTTATTTAGCTATTTAATTAAGCTTTTAAAGCTTTTTTTTATATTGCTTAAATATTAGTTTAATATAAGCATTTTTTAAAAAGTTATAAATTTATATAACTAATTTTTAAAAGCTTTATTATTATTTTTATTATATTTTTTAAATGCTTTTACTTTTAATTTTTATAACTTTTTTAGTTAGCTTTTAGCTAAATAATTAAAAAAATTAAAATTACTTTTATTTTTACTAAAAAAATTATTATTTAGCTTAAGCTTTATTATTAATACTTTTTTTTATATATTAATTATTTTAAAAAAATTATTTAATATAAGTTTTATTATATTAACTTAATTTATTAAAACTTTTTTAATTTTTAAAGCTTGCTTTTTTTATTTTTTTTAATAAAAAATCTTTTTATTAAAGTATATATTTTAAATATTAATTATTTTATTTAGTTAAAAATTTAAACTTAATATAAGTTAAAGGTTTAATAGCTAATTAAATATTTAATATAAATATAATAATATATTTTATAAGCTTGCTTTTTTTTTTATAAGCTTATTAAACTTTATTAAATATATTTTATATTTATAAACTTATATATTAATTTAATTAAGCTTTATATTTGCTATAATATTTGCTATAACTTTAAAAGTATATTATTTAAAATATTATTTAAACTATAAAAAAAGCACTTTTATTAAAAAATATAAATTATAAGCTTTAAATAAGCTTTAATTATATAGCTAAGCAATAATATAAATTATTTTTAGCTAAAAATCTTATAAAAGCTTTGCTTTTTTTTTTATTTTAAAAGCTTTATTTATAATTTTTTGCTTTGCTTTTTTATTAGCTTTTATAAGCTTTTTTATATAAGCTAGCAAATATTTTAAAATTAATTTTTTATTTTAAGTTTAATATTTAAAGTTAATATTATTTTTACTTTTAATTACTATAGTTTTTTTATTACTATATATAATATAAATAAAAAGCTTATATTATTTTATTATTTAATATTTAAAGTATTTAAAAAATTTATTAACTTTTAATTTTATTTATTAAGTTAATATAAAAATATAAATTATTTTGCTATATTTATTTTTAATTGCAAGCAATTTAATAAATTTATTATATTTTTTAAAATATTTAAATAAATTTTAATTAACTTTTTAAAAAAGCTTTTAAAAGTACTTTTTAAAAAGTTTTTTAAAAATTTTCTATAAAGTATATATTTAAGTATATATTTTATATTTAACTTTTTTTATTTTTATAATTTTTATATTTTTAGCATTATAAACTAATATTTTTAAAGCTTTTAGTTTTAAATGCTTTAATTTTTTATATTATATATTTTTTAAGTTTTTTTATAGCTTTAAAAGATTTATTAAAAGTTTTTATAAGCAAGTTTATTTAATAATAGCTATTATATTAAAAACTATTTTTAAAATTACTTTAATAATATTAATTAAAATTATATATAGTTTAAAAAATTTATTTAATATTAATAAGCTATTTATATAAAAAAAAATAAGCTTATATTTAAAAAATATTAAGCTATATTTTTATATAAGCTTTTTAATAATAATATTATATTTTATTAATTTATAATATAAAAAATAGTTTAAGCTATAATATTAAATTTTTTTATTATAAAAGCAAGCTTTTAAAATTATATTTATATAAAACTTTTTAATTAAAGCTATATTATTAAAAGTTAAATATATTATATTTTTTTTTTAAAAGCTTATAAATATATTATATATAATCTTTTTGCTTTAGCTTATAATTAAAAAGCTTTTTATTATTAATAAAATATAAAGCTTTATAATTATTTATTATTATATTTTTTAAAAGTAAATAAAAACTATAGCTAAATATAATATAAATATTTAAATTAAAAAAAAACTTTTATAAAATAGCTAAATTAATTATTATAAAAGCTATATTAAAATTAAGCTATTTATTTTTTTAAGCTTTACTTTTTTTTTATAAGCTATAAAAATATTTTTTAATTTTTTATTTATTTTTAAAAATTAGTTTATATAAGTTTAACTAATATAAATATTTTTAATAAATATTAATTTTATTAACTTTATTTTATAATATTTTTTTAATTTTATAATTAAAAAATTTTATTATTATTTTTTATAAACAGTTATAAATATATAAAGCTTATTTATAAAACTAAATTAAATTTAGCAAATAAAAATATTAATATTTTTATTAGCATAATTTATTTTATTTAATATTTTTATTATAAGCTATTAATTAGTTTTATATTTTACTTTTTAAAATAAAAAAATTTTTTAATTTAAAATATTTGCTATATAAAAGCTTTTTATAAGCTATTATAAAAAAAATCTTTTTATATTATTTTAATATTATAAGCTTTTTTTTAAGCTGCTTATTTAAAATAAAATTTATAATTTACTAATATATTTAATTTAAAGTTATTTTTATATATATAGCTTTTAAAAAGTTTTTAATTGCAAATATTTTTTATATATTAAGCAAATTTAATATTTTAGCTTTTAAAAATACTTTATATTAACTTATATATTATATTTTTAGCTTAAAGCTTTTTATAATAGCTTATTTAAATATATTTTTATATTTATATTAAATTAAGCTTTTAATTATTAACTTTATAAAAGCTAAATAGTTTTTAAAAGCTTTAATTAAAGCTTATAAGCTAATTTATTTGCTAAAAATAAGCTTAATAATAGCTAAGCTTATAATTATAAAATTTATAGTTTTAATTATTTAGTTAAAAATAGCTATATATTAGTTTAATTTTATAGTTTAGCTTATAATATTAAATATATAATTTTAAATTATTTTTTATAATATAGTTTTAATTTTTTGCTTAATTAAAGCTTTAAATTTAACTAAAGCTACTTTTTTATATTTATTAGCTAGCTTAGCTAATTATTTAATATAAGCTTTTAAATAATTATTAATTTTATATTTAATAAAATTAAGCTTTATTGCTTTTTTGCTAAAAGTTTTAAAAATATAGCTAAAAATATAAAAAATATTTTTATTATTTAAGTTAATTAAATCTTATATACTTTATAAGCTTATATAAAATTTTAAATAATTAATTTATTTTAAATAATTATAAAAGTTATAAAATATTATATTTAATTTAATATAAATATTTTATTAAATTATTATTATAATTAAATAAATAAAAGTTTAAATAATTATATAATAATTTAAAATTATAATATAAAAAAAAAATAAAAACTTAAGTTATATTATTATAATAATTATTTTATAAAAAAAGCATTAGTTTTTAAAATAACTAAGCTTATAACTTTTATAAAAATATAAATAAATTTTTAAAAAAAAAAAAAGCTAATGCTATAACTAAAAAAAATTACTAGTAATATATTTAAATGCTTTAAAGTTTAAGTTTTAACTTATAAGCAAAGGAAATAATTAGTATTATTTATATATAAAATTACTTAAGGTAATGTTTATCCGATCCTAAGGCTCTGCTATATCTACTTATCCGTGACAGAAAGAGGTGATGTTGCCTTATTTAAAACAGAAAGCCTAGAGCTGTGAGAAGGCTTGGATGGTGGCGAAGTGAACATCGTGAGCGCTCGCTGACTTCCCTACGAATGCATCCGCACGCTGTGCCTGCCTGAGTAGGTGCATCAAGTTCAATAAACAGGCATCGCACACTCATGTCCATGCCTGACTAAGCTACCCCGGCGAGGCTAGAAAACAACCACAAATACTCATAAATAGAATAAAAAAAAAAACATAGTCTCTTATCCGCTGTCTTGCCCAGCATCATTTTCCAATTAACCATCTGCTTTTTGATTCTCGCGCGAACAAGCCCACATGCCTGATCCTGAGGATCCCTTTGAAACTGCCGAAGATGCAAGAGAGGCCATGCCGTACTCTGCCAATCAATGGCAGACATTCCTAGTACCGTTCCTGAACTCACTCGCGTTCGCGACGTAACCTACTAACCATTCGGAGATAATCACTAGACAAGAAGGGCACGCCGCGAAAGGGGACGGCCACGCGCTATGGTCGGACTTCTCAGATAAAGCTAAGGCCGAGGTATACGACAGAGTAAGAACTCGGATTCAGGAGTCGAGACTTCCTCCAGTTAGCGACAGCGTCATGGCGCGACTATTGGCATGGCGCATGGCCCACGTATTCTACGGTTTTAACCGGAGAAGCGCTCGCGCCCATAACACCCAGAAAGCTCGGAGAGTCCCGAAAGCCCGGAAAGAGGCGTAATGTGACGGAAACAAAGCCAGGTGACGGCATGGCCGCGGACAGTGAAGGCTCGGAAAGCAGGGTGTCGCCGGACTAGACGCCGCTCCTGAGTCGCTGTACCAACTCTTCCTCATGCTCACGCTGGTCTAGGGAAACACGCACTGTCAATACGAACGACAGGGTGCCCACCACTTCTTCTTAAATACATAGAACAGTAGGGATACGCCTTGGCCACCACTATCAATTGATTACTACTACGAGAATCGCCGCCACAACTCCTGCCCCCTCAGACACCATTCGTGAAAATCGAAACCTCGTAACTTTTATAGCAAAATACCAAGAGGCTGGGTGGCTGAAATGCCGACGGGTAGTTTTCGTAGCCATTGCATATGTGTAGTCATTTTACCAAGACGATGGATAGCCCAAGCAATCACAAACTATCACGGATAAGGGGAAACAACGGACCCCGTGGCCGGGCTAGACAACGGTCTGAGTGACCCCTAATATAAATAGCACTACATATCCCTTTCACACCGTAACTAGAACTTAGACCTTAGATCATCCGAATACACACACTTCTGATGATCGCTACTGGCGAGAGCGCTGGTTTCCTTCCCTAATCTCGATCACCATCCACCCCTCCACGAGATATACTACGCAGTACGCAGTATAACAAAGCCGACACCCCCTTCGCAAGAGATCGGGAGGCCCAACGAAGACATGAGGCTACGCGAGACGGCTGAAGGCGGGTCTAGGTTCTGCTGTTATTCGCCTGATTTCCTGACCCCGGGACCGGCTTACTCCGATGGACAATTGACGGCTGCCATGGTTGGTAGGTAATATTACTATTGGAAGGTGGAAAGACGTCCCATTCGCGCTGCAATCCTGAACACTCGTATTCAGGATCAGTGACAGGTATCCAGTAGCCGAGGTACGTCTACCGGTTCGGCACTACTCTAGTGGCGGCGGCGGTGTAGTCACGGCCCCCGATCAACACTTCAAATCGCATCAGAGAGATAGTTACATAAGCAGCTATAGAGGAGCAATGGACGAACTATTGTAAGGGGTTCCCCGAATCTCTGGCACGTAAGTTTCATTATTAACACATAAATGGTGGTTCCGAGTCACCGCGATCACAGGGAGGTATCCAAACTCACGTTGGGTGTACAATGTATCTCAATGAGGCACTTATAATTGTTTCGTGTTTCAAGCCACCTCTCGGAGGCCCCAGTCCTTCTTTTGACAAAGGCTCGCAGCTACTACCTATCCTTATATACGTTCATTAGCCGCCCGAGACTCTTCTCGATTGCTCTGTTACGAGGATCTATGGTCGCATTTTGACAGTGAGATTCCCTTTACAGCTATCACGACGATCACACGCATCAATGGAATGGCGGACTATGGTCAGTGATGATTGAGGTCGGTTTCGGAGCAACAATCAAATCAATTGATTAATCTATACTCTTCAAACATGATTTTAGACTCTCAGTGTCAGCTATGATATGGTGTATCCAACCTTAAGTTGGATAGTTGTTCCCATCTCTAGACAACTTAAAATCTGAAAGCGGTCGGTAGTTAAAGTATAGTGTTGTCATACCTGATATCCCTAGATCCGGTATTAACCTCTTATTGGATCCCCATGATTCACGATTGTGCTTGATAATCACAGAGCCTATTCTCCTCAGGAAGCCCCGCATTAGAAGTAGTATTAAGGGCGATCTACAACCAAATATCCCTTTGAGAGAAAAGCGTTGCATACTGCGATAGGAACGGGCAAGAAAGCCATCAACGCGCGAAAGCCCTCCGCGCCGCGAGATCGAAGAAGCTGCTCCGCGTGTAGGCTTCAGAACCTTGCTTTGGATATATAGGGAACCGGAAAGGTCATAAGGTGTACACATCCTTGCTTTGGTTAATTGATTAATTGATAGTGTTTAAAGTCACGCAGAGACCTAGTACTTAAGCCTCCTAAAAGGCATTAATACGTAGTACGCTATTTTATAATATATACTGAAAACGTCCATGTGGCCCCATATCGATGAAGGCATGAGAGCAGATTGTCGTAAAATCTCCCTTCTGGACTAGTACGAGGGCTCACATGGCCACCGTGTAGAGATAGTCCAAACACTAATTACACTTCTGCATGTTTTGTAAGACATACAACATAGGGAATCAATTGATCAAGGCGTAATGAGGTCAATTACATCATAAGTTTCAATTCTAAGCGTGTGTGATTCATTCTGCGATGTCCCCTTCTTGCCATCTGTTGAGATGTCTGCCCGACCCTCTTCGTTCCGGCCGACTCACTAAGTCGGCTTCACTTCAATACATGCATACCTAGGTAGGTAATATATAAACTGAAAAAAAAAAAGACTGCTATTTAGGCGCATAGCAGCAAATGCGCAGTTGAAGGTTTGAACACATAGTCTTTTGCGCTCGTAACCTACCATTTATGACGATCCTGGTATATGATGTTTTGAGGGTTAGTTTATCCACTTAACCAGGTGGGAACCCGAAAAAAATTTCTCCTGAGGGTGACTCGAACACCCGACCTGTGGATTTCAATGCAAATTTCAATTACAGTCCAACGCGCTACCAACTGTGCCATCAGGAGATGCTGATCTGCTGAGATGAGCACAACTTTGCATGTCTTCGTAGATATACACATGCATGGCGTCCGGCCGGTCCCGCGGGCATCGCTGACATCGAACTCGTGACCGAAGAGACAACCTATGACGTGAGTATTGGCGGCGGAAGAAGTATATTACGGAAGTGAACCCCCATAGTTTTTCTCCCGAGCAACTAGCTCGGGCGCAAGCTGCGTCAAGAGATAGAGGGGAAGGGTAATTATCGAGTCCGAAGGCGAGGGCTGGCAGGTGTCGAGGCGTCTCTCTGCGTACACTCTTGACTAATACAAACGTACCGTGGCGGAGTAATACCTTAATCTCCTTGTGATGCACCACCCGTGGTCCGCGATGAGGTTTGAAAAAGAAAATTAGGAAAATACAACCCGTAGTACTGTCCGCCCTCCGTAGTCTTTGATATCCGGGTTAGCGCCTATTCGTTGCCCGTCAGCATTGTCCCCTGCACCCGATCCAGATAGATGGTGTGTAGCAAAACGAGGTACCGTGATCGACCAATGTGCTCAATGACTCGAACTGGTTGTAGTAGCGCACAGCTTGGTGAGTAACGGTGTCCCTGAACTCGAGTGGTTCGGGTCAAGACCTGTCCCGGCGAGGCGTTCTATTATTCGTCGCTGGTGTAGGAAATCCTCTTCGCCGTATTTCTCCCGGTATTGTCGTAGCAGCTCGACCTCCGAATAGAACCGTTTGTGTTATCGGCAATTAGGTCACCTGTAAAGAGTAATGAAATATTTCTAAAGGTGAATGAGTTGTGTGTCCTCTGTAGTCTAAGCTACTGCACCAAAGGCGCAGTATATAGTTATGCTAAGATTAACGGTTATCCGAATACATAGAAAGCTAGACTAAGCAGGGTGCCTATCAGAGTTTTGTTACATAAAGAAGAAAAAGAAAAAGAAAAAACAAAGAAAAGAAGAGTAACTCAAGGAAAGGGTAGAATGATTCAGAGGTAACCTAGATACTGATGGATTAAACATCCAGGATTAAGGAGTAGATCCACCGTACTTGAAACGAATTCCCGCCAACAACAACTCCCTGTCAATTGCAGACCCATATAAGATAATATAACCCTGTTGGATTAAGTCTACTTATTCTGCTTTTCTCCCCAAGAAAGTGCATTACCGCGAAACAGTATATACCGGTAGCTGAGCAATTCTCCTTTTACGATGTCCATATCAGTATCTTTTTAACACACTCAGATCTAGAAACGACGTAATGAGTAGAGTGTTGTCCCGAGAACTGCATGCCGAGACGACGGGCGGATTATCCCGACACCCTGACCGGGGTGAACACTTGGCATTAGCATAGTGGGACTAGGGACAGCGCGAGGATGCCAAACTAAGTATCAAAACGAGACCCGGAACGAGTCATCCCGTCACACTGACGGTGTAAGAAGGCTGAACAGCTGAGGCTCTGGGGTAACTACTCTAACTTCAACGCACTATCCACGAAATGGAACTTGGCCATACGACATTCAGGGGCCTAGGGCGACGAACGGGGATAAACTTGAGGCTTCGACAGAACGGGTCCGAAGTCCGGGATATTGTAGAGATGATATAAGAACCGCGGTGAGGTGCCATTGATATGTCGATCCCTTAGGTAGTTCCTGGTCAATTAACTTCCTTCAATTCGATTCGTCACGTTCTTTCGCGGGTCAAAAGATCCGATTTACCATTCGTTACATTCGCTACAACTATGTATTTCTCTACCTTCGCCGCACTAACGTGCACCTTTACCTCGGTCTTCTCCCAGGGCCTCAGTTCGACCTCGCTCGAGAAGCATGTCGATTCCCTAGCGTTAGACTTCTCCTTTAAGCCCGTGAAGGAGGCTTACTGGACCGGCCTTCCTCACCATCGCCGCACCCCTTTCGCCGCCTCTCCCGATGGCAAGTCGGCTTTCCTCGCCTATCTCGACTCAAATGAGACTGATGTACACGTTCAGCAAGTTGATCCCGAGTCATTCACTGCTGTCGGCTCTGCTGTGACCATTGAAGGTGCCAAGGAGGCAGGAGGCTTGGTCGCTCACGACGACGGCTTCGCCCTACTGACCAACGAGGCCCTGCCCTCGGGAACTGCTAATGCGCCCCTGGACAGTACTCCCGTTGCCGTTCTCTACCGTTACACGGATGGTATCCAGACATGGAAGACTTTCCTCGGAGGCCCTGATGTGGACTCCAGCCTGGGCTCTCTCGCCTCTCCTGACCTCAACGGCGACCTCGTTTACTCCTCTGAGGCGGGCCTTTATGGTGCATACTTCGTCGCCACAGCGTAAGTGGCAGCGCCGTGCACATGGGCGGTGGATTATCACTCACATAAGGCAGATACTCGGGCAGCGCTGAGGGCCACTTTGGCGACAGCATCCAGTACGTCAAGACGGACGGCACACTGACGACCATCAGCGGCGCCACCAGCTCGTGGGGCTGCTCGCACAACACGGGCATCGCCTTCGAAGCAGCCGACGAGGCGCCCTTCGCTAGCCTTTGTGCCGAGGACCAGGGCGAGATCTGGCTGAACACCAGGGGCCAGGGCATGGGCGGCGTCAAGGTGGCCAACGAGAACACCACCAACGGCGGCAGCGGCGAACCCATGGGCGGCATGAGTGGTTCCTACAGCAACATGGTTCGCCTCGTCGACAGCGACGCCTACGTCCTCGCCTGGGTCTCGCGGGGCGCCGTCGATCTCACGGAGAACGAATGGCTCGGCGGCGGCAACACGCAATGCAGTAACCGCACCAACAACCGCAACGTCGCCATTGCCCAGTTTTCTGACAAGAACACGCTTGACGGCGAGGAGGCCACATCTGAGATCGGGGCCGCAGACGGAGACTCGCAGGTCAACTGGATCACGCAGGGCACCGCCGATGCATCTAACGCCCACGTCGCCGCGTTTGACAGCGAGAGTGTCGTCGTGACGTGTAAGTGACTCAGCTCCCTCTTCCACGCTCACCAACCGCCCTGCTGACGGGTAGCAAATAGGGGAAGAGATAGAGGATCCCTACTGCCCCGTCATCGCCATGGGCTGCCAGGGCGAGTTCACGGGCACGCGCTTCCAGCTCGTGACGCAGGGCGCCAAGGTCGGTGAGCCGCTCGTCGAGACGGACGTCTACGTGGCCGGCGACATGGTTACCCTGTCCGACGGCAGGGTCTGCTGGCCCTACGTCAGCATGACCTGGGACCTATCGCAGCCTGTCGCCTACGGCGGCTCTGGCGCGACCGCTGACAAAATCTCCTTCGCCTGCATCTCCAACAGTGCCGGCAGTGGCAATGGCGTGGCCTCGTCGACCTCAGCCGTAGCAGGCACCTCAACTGTAGCGGGTACCTCAACCGCTGCGCCCTCTACCACCTTTCTCACGTCTGTTCGTCACACAGACTCGGCTGCGGCGCCCACAACTTCTGCTCTCGAGACGCTGCCCGCTTCGCCGTCCGACACAACCGTTGTAGTCGACCCGGCGAGCTCCGCTCCCCAAGTTCACACGGCCACCGTCATCGCTACTCCAGCCCCTGCGCCTTCGAGCTCCGCGAGCCCCGGCAAGGACAAGGGTGGGAAGCCGTCGTGCAGGGGCAGGAGGCCTGCTGGGGTATAAGTAGGAGGGAATTTTGATCCTTAGCTATAACCAAGTCACTATGATGCTGATGGTTTGTTTCAATTCTTATATTCTACTAGCGAACCACTTACCGATTCAATAACACTTTGTATTTACTGTAGTTATATTAAACATAAAAGGGGAGTACACCCTTTTCCTATGGCAATTTAACCGTAAACGGCAACCGTTCGCATATTCCTCAGTAATCCAAGCACCCTGAAGAAGAAATCCTAGGAGTGTTTAATAGGAAACAGCGTTCATTATTGATCAACCCCGGATACTATACAAGACTAAAACCGCATTTCTACAGCTTACCGGCCGTCAAACAAGTTTTGCAAAATCACAAACAGCAGCCTGGCTGTCTCTGCTGACTAATCTCCGGTTCCTCAGTGTAGGGTCTATATAGGTATGGGGACTATGATTATTTGGAATGATCCTCGGATTAAGTTAACAATCTACTACATTTTATAAGAACGTGAAGGCCGTAAGTGAAACAGTAGCCAGGACTGTCCAAAGATACTTTGAAGCTGCGCGACGCTCGAAAATACTCAACGCACCACTCTCAAGTACTGCCTCCCCAGTGAGAGTAACACCATCATCGCCAGGGTCATTGTCGGGCAGCTCAGTCACATTAGCGCGCGAGCACAGGAGCTGCGGTCCCAATTTGCGCCCTCTGAGATCATTGTACATCATCAAGATGTGAACCTTGTTGCCGAGATTGTGATAAGCCTGGCTGTTCGTTCCGCTTACGGGCTCTTTAACATCCCAGAAAAACCCCTGTCCGCTCTCCCAGGAATACTTGGCGTTCGTGCTGAGGTTGAATCCGGGTCTCGACACGGAGAATACACCCTGAGCTCTCGACGAGACGCCGAATGAATCCCGGCATTCTGGGATCGAGGACCATGAAATCGCCGCCGTCTCGTTGCAGTCCTGGAGACCCGGGATCGGCGCTTGAGCCAGCATCGCGTCGACACAGGCCTGGCCTAGAACAGGCACGCAGCTGCTGCCGGTATCTTCCTTGTAGGCGTCGGTGATTTTGACGGGAAGATCGACCTCCTCGCCAAGGGACACGATGCATAAGGGGCTGGTCGAGCGGTCGAGGGCTGCTGAGATGTTGCCGTCGATCGGCCATGTGAAGTCGTATGTCGCCGCGACTACGTGTGTGTCTTCAGTGGCATTCCGTGGATCTGCGTCTGGCGCCGCGATATTGGTGACGTTGATCCCTATATTGATATCAGTGTCGGTAAAAGTCTTTGTATGTGTGCTGACCGTGTAGAGAGCGAAGAACTGAAGGTAGTTTCCAGGTTTACAACATACGCCATGTCCACTCAGAGTTGCGTATCACTGAGCTGTCGGTCAAGGACCCCCAGTCCTGCTCGAAAGGTTTGAAAGTCACTGATCGCGATAGAGTCGGGTGCCTACTGGCATTATCTATCGCGTCGCGAGCGTCGTCGTCGTCAAGTACACCGTCAAGTGTGTATCCGAAGAAGGTCAAATTTGACCAGTAGATAGCAATGACGCGGAGCGCGGATAGGCTGAAGATGAACGAAGCTTTCCGCATATTGTAGAGTTCCGGTGCAGCAAAAGATAGAGGGTGACGAGAAGCGGATACCCTCGAACGAGACGGTCACAAAGGGGTACCGACCGCTTCAGTAATTGTATCGAACTCCGGAGCCAGGAAAAGATGAGAATTTGAAAGAGGGAGCACCAAACACTCGTGGGCCATTTATTAATTGACCGCTGTTAGTGACGTGCAAAAATTGATGACATGCCAAGCCTGCGTGTTGGTTGGCGCCGCTAGAACATGCATATCTAGTTGGATTATAGACGACTGCGCCGCTTCGATCTATTAAAAGTCGCCGTCTGGGAAATTGTGTCATGTTAAGCTAACGTGAGTTATTTATGAAGCATGACTCTTCTAGTTATGCCTACTTCCTCAGCAAATCGTACATTTAGCGGCTATGTGCTTCTGAGACTGTGTATGGGTTACACAAAGCAATCGCACTGGAGCAAGCCAATCAATGTTTAACTCGCAGGCTCATCCTGGTAATAATTCCGGCGTTCAAAATAGTCAGTTCAACGCACGACCGGCGCAAATTTGCAATATTCTTGCTAGGGCCCTGTTGCGAGAACAGACTACCTAAATAACCAGGAAAGCATAATTCTACTCTGTGTTAAACTCGTATTTCTAACACGGACTATTACTATTTCGACTTAACAGGAAAAAAAAAAAAAAGATTATAAGCGTTAAAGAGACTTAAGGGATCGGTGTAGATTTTAGTTAGGTGGCCAGTAAACATAGGTTGGTTTTATTTGGCCCGCATAGTTTTAGCAAAGGTGCTGGATAAAAGCATATGGTTGCCTTTTCTTACACGTATATGAAAGCCGTGAATTTAAACTTGTGGAAATATATGCGCTAGTGCGTACTCTTTTTAACAACCAAGGAGTGAGGATTCGATCTTCGCTCCGGCTTGCATTGGCTTGCTCCTATGTTGTACGAACCTGTTTACACTTATGTGCTATCTGTGACAACTAATTAGTTAATTAGGTATTACCCTTTTAATTGCAGCAGCACAAAACAAAAGCTACATTCATACCATATCAAGTTTCGATACCTTCCAAATCTATATTTAACACGTTGTCGCACGCCCATACGCTCGTATTCTGGATTTTATGAGGACAGTGGTTGTACGATAGTTATCAATACATTGTTTGGAATTCATCTACATCGTTCCGATCGGGATCTGGATATTCCGCCATCATAGGTTCCCGTCTGCAATATCAACTCATCCACGCGCTCCGGCTTCCTTTAGACGTAATTGTATCTCGCGATGGCCCCTTCTCTTTGCTGCCTGTAGCGCAGTTTCACCCCCCTCGGGAGCACCCGGTGCGTTTATATCTGCTTTTGCAGCAATAAGCCTTTCGACAACCATAAGGCTGCCGCTCCACGCAGCTGCCTGTAGCGCTGTTTTACCCCCGTTAGGTGAAGCGGGTGCATTTACATTTGCTTTAGCAGAGAGAAGATTTTCCACGATTTCGAGATGGCCAATTCCTGCAGCTGCCTGCAATGCGGTCGGACCACGGGCAGGAAAAGCAGATGCATTTACATCTGCTTTAGCGGAGAGTAGCTTTTCCACGACCTTGAGATAACCTCTTCCTGCAGCCAATTCTAGCGCATTTGGGCCATTAATAGGAGCCTCATTTACATTTGCCCCGGCCGTAAGAAGCCTCTCGACGATTTCAGGGTGATATACGTCCACAGCTGCTTGCAGCGCAGTTAAGCCAGCCGGGTTACGAATATTTACATCTGCTTGTGAAGCGAGTAGCCTTTCCACGACCCTAAGATGACCATTTCTTGCAGCTACTTGTAGCGCAGTCTCACCCTCACGCCATTTATAGGGTTCGCGTTTACATACCCGGTGGGATTCTGTGTCTGCAATTGGCGGTATTACAATTGCATTCACCTCTGCGTTGGTAGCAAGAAGCATTTCCACAACTTCGAGATTGCCCCTTTCTGCAGCTTTGTATAACATGTGGTTAAGTCTGGTAGACAAATCATGGGGGTCTAAAAATATGCCTAGAACATCGGTGTCGTTATTATGTACTGCCCCGTAAAGGATCCGAGATTTTCTGCTGTCTGAAAGTAGACTAGACGAAGCAACAAGACGGAGAAGTGGGTAATGCCGAGCATCGTACGCCCACTCCAAAACAGGACCATTGGCGTCGAAAGTGTTATCTCCCCATGGGACTGTTGCTAGATTATGACCCTGAATGACCATTTTTCCCCATAGCCTCCAGGTCTTTGTTTTCTCTTGTCGGAAGTTTCTCGTATGTAGAATCCAGGTAGTCGATGCGTATTCCAAGAATGGATATCCTAGTACAAGCTTCTGGTACTTCACAGAGGCGTTGTTTTCCATGAGATTTTGGAGAGGCCTTAATTCAACAGGTTTCGAAGCCGACGGAGGATGCAGCTTTGCTAGCATTGAGACGGATTTCGATCGGTACCCTAGAGCTGACTGAGCCATCTGGGCGGTACTGGGTAAAAGTATAGGCTTGGCTCGTCGAGCAACCGTTGTAGTGAAGTCATTAAAATTGAGATAGGTAACGCATATTTCACCTATATCGTGATCCGCTTCCTCAAGATTGACGCGGAATTCCGCCAAAGTGGAATCCAGAGCCTCCTCGATCAAAAGTTTCCTGATTGTGGAATGTGCGAACTGAACGAGTTGATATTCTTCGTCCACTTGAACCAAGTTCTCGCACCACGATGAGATATTCTTTATATCGTTATAGAGACGCTCTGGTCTGGTATACTGCTGGCCGATTTCAATTGCGATTGCCTCGCGGAGTTGGCTGAGGGATAATAGTTGCTTAGAAGCCACAATCCAGGGGAAAATCTTCAAGGCTGCCTTTCCATGCCCTCGAGACTTAATTCTTTGGAGCACCCGACAATATAGCTCTGTTAAGCTTTTAGGGAGATCCTTGAGAGTATTGCGGATATCCTCGTCACAATGCTGGGCACAGATTTCGTCAATCTGAAAGGTAACCCAGAGAAACCTAACATCATCGTAAGTAATTAACGAATATACTAGGATTTTGATTTGAGATAGTTGGAAGACTCACATGCCCTGGGCGCCGTGAAAAAGTGCCAATTTTATGTCTTCCTCCAGGCTAGGGTCTCCAATGGCTAGCTCATCATTTTGGATCTTTTCCCTCACAGTATCTTCAATAAACGACGAGATATCACCATACGCCGACGGACAGCTCATGGAAAGGGAGTCGAAAGCCGGGTATCGTTTTTCTATTTCGCCACGAAGGCTCTCCCGACTCGACAGAAATAACCGAATATTCTCCCCCCGTAGGACAAGAGAAGAGAGCGCTGTCAAAAGCTTATCCCGATCCGGTTTTTCGCACTCGTCGAGGCCGTCAATGACTATATAGGAGACTCTTGCCGGGGGCATCATGATACGGAGAAGTTTGACGAGATCATTAACCCCGGAGGATGGGTCGAGTCGCTCAAGGCTTTCCATAACATCCTGAGGAATATCGGTTGGGTTTAGTCGTTGTCGTAGGAGAGACCGTATAATAGTATCGGCACTTAGGGACCGTTGATTTCCAGAGTCTACAAAGAAGAAGGAGATAACACAATCTGAACCTTGCGTAGAGAGAATATGATCGATCACGCTGGCACTGTAGCTTATAGTTAACAGGCTGTTACGGTGATTTAAAGTTGTGGTAATACGAACGTGGCGATTGTCTTGCCCGATCCAACTGTCGACCGTTAAAAATATAGTCAAGCTTAAGATATCTATCAACTTACTCTTGCCAAAGCAACAGAGCAGAGGAACTGCCCCGTCAACCCACCGATGGAACTCAGGTGTCTGGGCAATCCAATTTGAAGTATTTCGATATCGCTTAAGACGGCTTTGTTTCAGCAACCTCAAGTGGTCGTACGTGGAAAGGGAGTCTAGAAGCTGCTGTCTTCGTTTCTCTATCCAGTCTATTAGCATGGTAATTAACTATTAGGGCCCCGAATACTCACGTATCTTCCTCGTATCGCTCTGGACTCGCCATTCCCGCATGCTATCCAAAGTGTTATCCGTACGTGAGAAGAACCCCCGTGCTGTTCGTCTAAGAATAAACGCCTTTTCTCGTTCTAAGGCTTGGAGTTGATGCTCCTGCGCATCAGCTTGTGCTTTAGCAAGAGCTATCTCTTCCTTTACTTTGTTGCTACATCTTTCAATGTCGTCAAGATCCGGCATGAATTCCTGTTCAAAAGAGTTCCAGAGAGCCTGGAAGATTTGCGTTGACACTGATCTAGTTAGCGTGCTGCTAGGGATAAACCTATCTATCCTAAGACGAAATAAAGTGGTCTCGTACATGGACGCTTGGCAGCTTCTACTACATGCTTGCAGCAATAGACAATAGAGGTATGAAAATCGAGTAAAGATTGGCGTAGACGTGTTGAGGTCCGATATAGGATCAGATACTCGTGGAATAGTGGGCATAGCCTGCCAACCCGCATAAATAGATTAGACGTTGCTTCGTAGTACGAAGTGAAGTTCGACATGATCTGCAGCGTTTCAGCCGGAGACTAGAAGACTTAAGACGAGGCGCAGAACACAAACCAGCATGGTTAGTTTGACGCTGCCCCAAACGAGAGCGGCGATCTCTGGGTGGGAGGATACAAAGGTATCGGCGATGCTACAGAAGTTCCGAACTGCTAGCAGGATGGTGTGGAGCCTGCTAGCGACGCTGCGACCTCTCCGACTACGATTTATACCGTCAAGTTTAGCGGTGAAGACAAGAATGGCATCGGTGTCGGGAACAGGCTTCAACGCGTCCAGCTCGCGACGTTGTTCTTCATCGAGAATACCTCGAAACTCGTCTATCACACCCCGTAATGCCTGCCCCACGACCGGCTGCACCGCTGTTAACGAAGATGCGGCCGCCATCGGGTACCGGGACGTTTCGTCAAGTAGATCGGTTAGCTTGTCTGGTTGACTAGAACAGTCGAAAGCCGACGGGAGACCTTTCGCTTTTGAGACGAAGAGGCGGAGTGGGGTAAGTCGTCCCGGCACTGAGATAGCCCTAGGTTGCATTGGACATATATTTGCCTTGGGCGTACTGCTAGGCTTTCCAGCTTGCTGATCTCATCTGGCTGATCTTCCATCTGGCTGACCGCCCCTTGTCGCAACTCAACGCTTACACACTAACCTAGGTAGACTGATGCTAAGCAATAATACGTGCATTGCCAAGCCACATAGCGGGCGACGGGGGTAGCCCCCTTACAGTAGGCCGTATCAGTAGTTTGCCGATCTACCGGTACGGTCCGAGCCTCTAGGTTAGTCGAATCCATTAGCTCTAAAAATTTACTCATGGTGCTATACTTCTACCACCGAAGCGCCATGGTTGGGATGGATAATGGTTTACAATACAGCACAGCTAACTAGTTGTTTTAAATACAGGCCTATTACCACGATGGCTTAAGTACTCCGTACCTTTACCTCCATATCTCACTAGCTTAGTCACTCGTTGGCGCCAGGGCTGCCTGCGAGTCCTAAAAGCTCCGTGCACCCCCCCGATCAAGGTAGGACATGTCTCCCGAAACCATTCCATTCACCATCGAGTAGACGCCCGTAGCCGCCCGGTAGGCAGTATCGGCGCCCCCTGTGGCTTCGGCCCTCGCGACGCGATTCCATTATGTTTTTGCGACAGCGCGCAAAGTCACGAGGATTCCAAACGGGCTCGCAAACTTCCCCAACGCCACAATTGTGGCGCTCCATGCCCGCTCGCTAGAGCCCCTTCGCTGAAGCTATCTAAATTGCGACTACTAGTAGCAGACAGCTTGACGTCAGGTGCTGTGCAACAACGCTGGCGTCGACAGGTACCCAACGCCAATCTTCGATATCGGCATAGACGAAGCGGAGTAGGTCTACAAAGTCAATACCTGGGGGGACTCTGCGCATTATGCATTATTCAACCCTTTAGTACGGCTAATAACCGATATGAGTACCTATGGCGCTACTGTATATTGTATTATCCCTTAGATCTAGGTATACGTAGTAAATCACCCCTAAATATTTCTCGGCATTTCTCTTTTCGTATCCTCTCTATGTTATCCCACCATCTTTTATATCACGATTTCTTATCCGTGTTTGACACGCAGTGCCGTACACATTGCTCAAGGCTCTTCTTTTGCTAGGAGACCGTATCGCAGAGGAGTTCGCCGAGATGATTGTGCCAAATATTGTAGGTAGCGGTAGTTTCGGTCTACTATAGAGAATTCCGCACACGGGTAGCAGTAAATTTCCACCTTCTTGGCTTCCAGACTTCTTTCGAGATCTCGCCGTGAGCACGAACCAAGAGCTGAAGGAGCTTAATAATAGGGATACGACGAATACTAGTTGCGCAAAAACCCTATACTAATTATCTTGGAGTTCGCGCTAGGTGAGAAACATATTCTTCGTTATGGAAGATATGAAACCCTTCTTATTCAGGATCGGCAAGCCGAACACTACGCCATGGTGTTAATACTAGTTAATTGTTATACTCATAGTTCCGTGCCAATATAACCCCATTGCCTTTCACGAATCCATGTTCTTCAACACCGACGGCCAGGGGAAAACGACCTGCTTCCATGGACGCCCCACGAAAAAGCAGATGCCAGACACCCAATGTTTGACGTACAAGTGTGGCGGTCCCCGGCCGGTTCGTCCCGTCCCAGGCCTAAGGTTTACCTCGAGGGAAATATGGCGGTCTGTATCGTTGGCTTGCGCCTCGGAGTTGGGGTTCCTGGTCCGCGAGGAAGTAAAGACGAATCCTGGGTTATCATCACCCTCCCAAATAAAGATAGCCATATACTCATCCGACCCACGAAGCCTTCCAAGCCTCAACGTCATCCCTTCCTCGATTGCGTTGGCTACCTCTACCATCATCATGCGCATATAATTCTCCCCAATCCGGAAAGCCGCGCGATCAATTGCATCGCCATCCAAGTAGGATTCAATACAGCGTGCGAGACTTCTACTTTCGGTAGACGATTTGAGCTCTAGGAAAAGCTTAGTGAGATATTTCTGTTCCAACAAGCTCAAATCTCCTTGGGGATATTCTATCCACGGGAGTTCGTCTCTGAAATGAGCCGTGGGGATAATTTCACCGAGCTCCCATAGATGCCCCCGAGTTATAATTCCGCTTTGGCTAAGTTCCACGCCAATAAACCGGCTCCCTTTATTGAACGTGAGGCTACGCTGCTCGAGTGGTGAGGACATCTTGTCGAAGGATTGGGCTTTGAGGAACCCAGAGCCGGTCATATCAAATGCCATATGCTCGTCGGGAGACTCGTCGTCGTTGTTGTTGAGAATCTCGCCGTTCAAAAGGCACATGGCCAACATTGATAGACTAAGGCTATGACGGCCCTGTCGCAATCTTGTGATATTCATGCGGACAGGGTAACTGCAACAATTGCCGACAATAGCAAGTCGGTCCCAGGCATCCTTAACACCTCTTTTCTCGACGTCAGCGACGATTGTAGGGGACATGGTCTGCGACCCATCCAGCAGAACCGTGTACCTCCCGGCCTTGCTCAATATGGAGTCGATCATCTTTTCCTCTTTTCGTGTTGGCCGTCTAGTATACTGAAAGGCCCGGCAGAGCTTTGTCGCTTCGTCCGAAAAGAGCCGCGAGTTGACACATAGCTCGCCTGGGACGTTTCCGAAGATTTTGCGTCGCCGTTTATACCCTTCCAAAGACCGGGGGTGGTGGATGAGCAAGGTCATCTCTTTACCTCCCTTATAATTCTCCTGGAACGTCCAGGCTCGTTGCCACCAGAGGTCATCGGTGATTGCGGCCAACAACTTCAGCGCATCAGCTGCACGTGGAGAATTGCGTTTCTCCAAGCGCTGCAATGGAGCTGCTCTATTAGACCGTCTCACGAATCTTCCCTCCAGAATGTCATAGAGAAGCGTCAATTCGAAATGCGACGTTATGGGTCGGCCTAATAACGCGACGGGATACTTGCTCTGCTTGTAGACCCAGTCCATGCACTGCAGGCCGGCTTTCTTCATGCGGCATTCCCTGTGCGTACAAGCTGTCAGACCGCAGGTCTTTTGCGGGATACTATGCCGGTCAATCCAAAGCAGTCCTACACGTTTAGAATGCATGTATTTCATGATGCGCTCATAGACACAGTTCCGAACCGGAGACGGGAAATTAGAAGTCCTTTTCCTGTTCTGAATTGAGTATCCATGGCTACTCGGATCTTCGTGCGGAGCCGGATCCCATGTGTATGATAACGCGACGTAGTCTCTCTCTTCAAACGCGTTGATCGAGCGGCGCCATAATATGATTCTCTTATATCTATTAGCGTAGGCATTATTGCTGACGTAGAAACATTCGAGCCTCCCGAGAAAGCTAAGGAAGTCTTTTTGAAGCTCTTGGTGTTCCTGGATTTTGAGCAGAAGTGAGACAATGGGCTCTGCGTGGCGGGTGGTGATCTCGCGCAAGGTGTCTTGGGAGTCGTCCATGTTTTGTAGGCCGTGGCAGCGAGACCAGGTCGAAACACACGATATAGAGACGTAAGGGACGATTGTCGCGCTGCTCGGTCGCTATAATCGGGGAAGAAAAAGGTCGTCGAAGCCGACCGGGCCCTGAAAGGACCACGCTGATGCGGCGTTATATCAGCCAGAATTATGCTTACCTAGGCAATACTTACCTAGAGCCTACAGGCATCAGGCCATGCTTATTGCTCTCGGTCGCTATCTCACCCTGCAGGCTGCGGCACATACCTCCAACATGCTTCAAAATGGGATAGGTGCCGCACCCAAACTAGGTACCCAATAATTATGCCGCCCCCCCTCGCCTACGCAGCCACACCGCCATTGCGAAGGGTTGAGCACGAGCGTGGTACCTCCTCACAATCCATCCGCGCCAACAGCGTGCACTCCATCACAAGATCTGCGGTTCGTTTCCGACGGCGGGTCAAGATATGGCGGCGCCGACGTATCGTACCGGCGGCGCAGCTTGGAAAATGGAATGTGCGCCGCTGCTTGGCGGCATCCTCAACTAAACACGTACCCGGCGGTTGCCGGTGGCCATCTGCCGTGCCACGCGACATGCACATAAGACGGCAGCCAATTCCCAGGAGCGCCGTGGTTCTCGTCTCACTGCGAGCCACCAACTGACCACGGGAGAGCCCTGGAAGCCTGACGCTGACGCTTTCTAGCCGAAGGAGTATTATTACCTCCTGTCGTCCTCGGCGGTAGCAAAGGCCGGTAAGATAGGAGCCGTAATAAGCTTAGTCACGCTGCTCATACTACGGAAGTAAATAGGAATGGCCATCTGGTTCTCTACGGACCGTGGAGTTGCGTCATGTGGGGGTTCGTTCGCGCGGGGGTTTGGCGCTTCTGGTTTGAGTACGTGCTGCAGCATAAATGCGACCCTCGTGGTTGATCACGGCGGGGCCGAAAAAGGGGCTATAACCCCCCCGCGTCCCGTGGGGCGCAACTTGACTACGCCTCCGGGGCGGATTCAAGTTGGTTTCGGCTATTCTTTTCATTTAAATTGTTCAATTCAATTACGCTTGTTTTACTCAATACACACAGCAGTATCCCTAGACGCGTAGGAGCTAGCCTGTCTGATGGTATAAAAAGTCTGGAGTATAGCTCCTAGATCACGCTGTTTATTTCGGCGTCCTGTAGAAATCTCGTAGTCTTGTAACATTACAGGATAAATTCACTGCCTATTGACGTCCACTGTTCGTTGTTCCTTCTTTACTCGTTCCGCCGCCCCTCTGATAAATTAACCCGTAATATCGGGCCAAGCCCGTAAAACCGACGAACCAGGGCCAAGATATAATCAATCCAACGGTATTTGGTACCCGGATCTTAGTAAGGATAGGTCCTAAGCAAGTGCTCAGCCGCATGCGTACTGGATAAGCTGTTAGCACCTGTAAAGAGGATAGGATCAGCCACAACAATATTGACTCTTATGCATTATGCAGTACTAAACACTCGGTACAGAGGTGTCTACTCACTTTATACAGTGTCTAGTAAGCGTCAACAACTCTGATGAACTCCATCTGCTAGTAGCGTCGAGCATCTTCGAGATGCTGAGGGATAGATTCGTAGTCGCACTCCCCATTAATGCTAATCTGGGTAGTACGTAGGGTCGACATTTTCGGGACGTAAACCCTCTGTGGATGTGGGAGACCCGACTCAACCTGACCGCTGAAGTCGGGGCGTGAATTAATAGACGCCGTGCCTGTTGAGTCCTTCGGCCGCGAGAAAACAGATGCTAGCAGTCTGAAGAGGTTTCTAATGTCCTTGAAGGCTTTCGGCAGTATAGGCACCCAGAAGACTAGCATAGCACACACTATTTCAGCTTCGATTCCGAGTGCAATGCCGGCAATACCGTAAGTTATATCGGCCATTTCTAAATATTTAATCGAAGCATATAGTCGATATGCTGCCGCCACACAAGCGCTGTTTACGCGTGTTAGATTATATCGAGCATTCCACAAGGTAAGAGACTCCCACGAGGATCTTGAGAATAGTGTGGTACTGTGAAGATGGTGATTGGGAATGTAATTATTTACCTAATTCCAACCGCGAATATGAAAGCTATTCCGACCTTCGCCTTGGTCTTGAGGTGGAGTCGCCAAATCAATCGTTGTGGTAGGAGTAAGATAAAAACATCCGATACAAGGTTGTATGAAGCTGTGGCAACATCAAATGCATTATTGTCGCTACAATCGCCAGGTAACGTTTTGTCCCATAATTTGGCAAATGGCTTGCATGTGGCGTTCGCGGATATGAAAATCACGGTATAAAACACAACATTTGTCCATAGCAAAATGTGGCATGTCCACTGTACGTAGTCTCGCCTGTTAGCATGTCAACCGTATAGAGAGGGATAATGAGCTGGGGGATTAGTTGTACTTACAAAAAAGACACCGCGGGTTCCTCTTGGTACGAATATACGTACCGATTCAAGAAGAATTGCAGTTTTTAATAGTACGATAACGCCAGCGTAGAGTTCAGAAGCAACGTGAACAAGCTAGTTCGTTAATAGAGTCGGATTTAATCCCTGGGGGTTCGCGGCCTTGCAACTCACGTAAAGAATACCGGCCAAGTCTTTGACACGAACGTTCCACTGGTGGACGAACAAGCCAAAACGCGAAATTAAGCTCAAAATACAGTGGACCAGTGGAACGTGTAGCACCTATTATTCTATTAGGCCTTTTACTACCGCGAGTGTTATATGTGAACCGAGGGCGAGAGGAGGGGGGGTGCTTGTACTTACAAAGCCTGCGAATGCCAAGACTATCTTGCCGAGTCAGTAAGTAAGGCGGCTACCGAAAGTCTCCTCGCTGATGGGAGAGAAATTAGGCTCACAGTCTTCTAGGTAAAGTTTTTTAACATAGAATAACTTGACGTATGCTGCTAATGTAAAGGCAGACGTGGCTAGGATCAGCAAGTATGCTATGATACCCAGACATAAGGCGTTGCCATTCGGAGGATTGTCCAGGTTAGGGACAACACCAGCTGGCGGGGCGAGGGCGGGGCCGTTGAGAATTGCCTGCTGTTGAGCTGGTGGGAGAGAATGTAGCTGGTCTAGAGACATTTGGGCAAACTAGTACCGCCGGAGAGTCTTCCCGAAAAAGAAAATCTACACCGGAGGGTGGATGATAATGGTCTTAGCGCCGGAGACCGCGGTGCTCCTTATGTACTATCGCCTTCAATGGACATTTTATTTTTATCAGATCTTTACGTACACACGCCGGGACCGTAGACATCCCATATCCGGTGCCTACGAGGGGTTACACCTAACATGTACGTGATGTTGGAGCTCGGCTGATGTACAAATTACAGACACTACTGGTAGGGAGGGGGGGCTCTGTAATGCTACGTCATATTCACACCTCAAGGGACAATTTAGGGATGTGAAACGACGATTCTACCACCTCTCCGCCCCCATGTGTATAATGTGTTGGCATCTCAAAGCATACTAAAATTAGGACCATGAACACACAGACTACAGGACTAGACTGGATACATACGCTTTGGAATTTCCCCCTGACATGTGGTGGGGAGCCTGTCAACCCAACTCGGTATTAGTTTACGCCTATTCCTATCGTAAGTCGCAAAGTTCCTTGATTATAACTTCGTTCCAAAACGTATTCTTCTCAGCTTCCATTGTAAAACCACATAGAAAGGGATAGCTATAGCTAGGTCTCCAAAAGTACAACTAATAATAATCACTTTTGGTGTGTGTTATCTCGTCCTACGTTAGCCGTATCAACGTTGATACTGCATATATTACCGATTAGAACCTACGGCAAGCAACCGCAATATGCTGCCCGCGTTGAGCCGCCAAGCGCGCCAACCAAACAGGGGCGCATTTTGGGCGGTCCAACAAACACACCGATAATTTCGATAGCCGTAGGCAGGCTACGCGATCGCGCTTTGGGGGTAGGGATGAAAAGTTAATCCGTAGTACCCTGGCTCTGCCTTGTTTAGATGGCGGCTTGCGCCACGTACATGAGTATAGCTCCATCACTCCGAACCTCTATTAACCCCTCTTTTCATTCCTTTAAATCGTTGAATATTAGAAGGGGGGGGGGGGGGGCGAGAACGCACCCCTCCCAACCCTTACAGTAGGTTTGAACTGCGGTCTCATGTTGTATTTAATTTTTGGAGACGGGTACGGTGAAGTTGATTGGGTTTAGAGGAGGCGAGAAGCGGGGAAGTCAATATATTTCTCAGGTAGGCAGCAGGCTCAATACGACTTTATCTACATTTCCTGGTTTACACGACAGTAAAGTCGATGGCGCAGGCAACAGTCATATATTTCACGTCCAAAAATAGGCGGCGTCTACACTTTTCTCGGAGGGGACAACATAAACAGATTTAGACCTCAGCACCCGCGTCTGTCAGCAATTTTCCCGTGTATCGATATCTTGGTGGTACAGAGTGCTCTAGCAAACGTCTCATCTTTAATTATTGGGGGCTGAATCGAGCACACGGTGGACACATGTCAGCTAAATATACGCCACCCAGGCTTGGCATCACCAACCGTGTAACGACAAGGCCTCCAGATGAAGCGACTAGGTAAAAACTTCCCCAGTACCAACTCCTTTTGATTACAGTCCCTCCCCGGTGTTTATTTCGTTGCACTACGCCCTAGTTATCCTCTTTTGCGCTATTACAGTTAAGTTTACAGTTGAGTGCCTCAGAAAATGGACCTACTACGAGTTCTCGTCGCCACGGCACCATATGCGGCAATCTTCGTCGTTTCTTATGTTTGTGGAAATGTTTCGCCGGTCATCTAGTTTGACAATGAATAACAATGAGTGCAGTGTCTACTCATCGGCCTTTACCGATCGCTTTTCCATCCTCTCAACAGGTTCCCTGGACCAATTACCGCGAGATTCACCGACTTCTACGGCGTATTCTTCGCTGCACAGACTATACTGCATCGCAGAACGAGACAAGATCATCTTAAATATGGTGAGTTACCTTCGATATCGAACCCTCGTAGCCGGGCTTCTATTCACCATTATCAACAGGGCCAGTAATCCGACATGGTCCGAACAAGCTGGTATTCAACTCAGTCTCGGCCCTGCAAGGTATGACTCTTTGCTTCAACGATCCGCCGAACCGCTGACTTAAAGAGAGAAGCCATATACCAGAATGACGGGGTTACCAAGTCCAGGGCCTATCTTGTATCCCAAAGGGCACCCGATAAGTACAGTCTGTGGAACGCACTCGACCAAAATTTACATCGTTCCAAGCGCAAGATTGTTGGCCAAGTCGTGAGCGATCGATCAATGAGAGCTTTCGAACCTACGATGATAGAGCAGGTTGATATTTTTATCCACCAGATCCTACTGGCATCCCAGGTTGATACTCCAGTCAACATAGCCGAACGTTGTAAGTGGCTCGGCATGGATATTGTAGGGCATCTCTCATTTGCTTTCCCTTTAAACCTGCAAACGGACCCCCTCTACAGGTTTATTATCAAGTCAGCAGCCACCGCGAACTACTTCCTTAACATCAACATGCAAATGCCGCCCCTGGCCTTGCTTCGCGCAGAGCTTTTTATTTATTTGAGAGCGGTAATGCGTGGGAAAAGCTACCTCCGCACTATCCAGAAGATGATCAAGACACGTCTGGCCAAAGATAAGCATGCCGAGCACGACTTCTATTCCTTTGTTGCCGACGAGATGGTTATATCCAAAGATGACTCCATCTGGAACAGCGAAATATGGTCCGAAGCTATCTTTTTTCTGACCGCAGGTACGTGTTCCCACATATGTATATGGCCAACCATCCGTTGCCCGACTAAACAACTTCTTTATACTAATGCCACAGCTTTGGTAGGTGGAGACACTACTTCAACCGGTATAAGTGCTTTATTCTTCTATTTGGCGAGGAACCCACGATGTTACCGAATACTTGCAGATGAAATTAGGGCAGCTTTCGACAGTGGCGCTAGCATAAGGAACGGCCCCCGACTTGCGAGTTGCTCGTATTTACGTGCCTGTTTCGATGAGGCTTTGAGAATGTCGCCCCCGATCACCGGTACCCTGTGGCGCCAGCAGGCAGCCCATCGTGGAGATTCCGAACCTCTTGTTATCGATGGGCATATCATACCCCACGGGACGCAAATTGGGGTTAATATATATTCACTGCATCATAACGAAGAGTACTTTCCACGTCCCTTCGAATATATACCAGAGAGATGGCTTCCGGGCCATCCGGAGTACGAGACGACGAATAGAAACGCTTTCGCCGCCTTCTCCGTCGGCCCTCGAGGGTGCGCCGGCAAACCCATGGCTTATCTTGAAGCGAGCCTAGTCATTGCCAAGACGCTTTGGTATTTTGACTTCGAGGAGATAGTCGACAACACCAAAGAGACTGGTTGGCTCAGTGATGACCAGGCAAACGAATACCAGCTCAACGATATTGTGGTTTCTACGCATGATGGCCCGTGGTTAAAGTTCTCCCCACGCCCTACGTGAGAGACTAGCCTCAGCATGGAAAAATCCTAAGAATTTCCCCGAACCCTTCGAGGAGCGTTGCCTCTCTCTAGTTGGTCTGCCGTACTCCTTTATAGATTTAATGGATATGAGGGTTTTTAAGTATTTTTGTGAATCCTAGAGAGGTATTGGTTGATATAGGGAAGAGTATAAGATATAAATCCAGGAGTAAAGTAGGCTGCCCACTAGCCGTGTCGGCGGTTTGACTACGAGAATCTAATGCTAGTAGAGTATGTACTTGGATCTTTAGTGCCGGTAGAAAAAAAAGATTGTATCCACCGCCTCCTTCACGACTTATACTCTAGGCCCCACGTGCCCCGAACCCTTATTTAGTACTACAAATTTACTTTATTTATTTATATATTCTGTCAAAATTGGTTTTGTGGAGAGTTGAGATAGTTTGTAATAGAACTGGGTTGTGCGCAACCTTAGACATATTTCTAGACCCTAACCACAAATGAAGTGAAACTGATGCCTTCTGAAGACCTGACCCTCTCATTTTTTCCAAAGCCTCCTCTTTATACGCCACGAAGTCACCGTCATAGAGAAACTCACATCTTGATTTCAGCGCCAGCCGCAACTTTTCCGGATCTAAGCCTGCTTCTGCGTCCTGGATGGTCATGATTAACCCCGTTTCCCTGCTAGAGGTGACGATTCGCTGAGCTCTAGGTCTTCGGACAGCATCGTAAGCATGAAATGCATTTTTCCCAGCATCGAAAGAACGGACACATGCTAATACATTGGTTTATTACAATTGCTTTTTGAAGATTTGTGGGCGTAATTGCGACTTCAATCGATACTCTTCTGTCGGAGATCGGGATTACCAAGTATAGAAATATATTAAATCTTTAACAGAGGCAACAGACTGGTTCGTTAAAAAAAAACACAAGGAGTTTTTAACATTTAGTTAAGGGAAAGACTTAATTCATTACAGTTAAAGCGGTTAGGAGAATGTTAAAATAAGGGAGGTTGGTTAACTCCACTCTCATGCGTATGCATATGCGTATATATACTGCTATATCCCCTCTAGTCTAAAAGACTAGCTTTCTTTTTATTACTTTTAATTATTTTAAATATAACTACTAATTTTGCTATATTAATTTATATATACTTTACTTTTTTTAATAGGTTATAAGCTTAAAATAACTTATTTATATTATTTTTTAACTAAAATGCTATTTTTAATATAATATTATTATATTATTATTATAATATTGCTATTAATATATTATATAAGTAAGTTAATTACTTAATTAACTTAATTACTTTTTTAAATATTATTATATTTAATTAAAATAAATTAACTATAATATATTAAAATTAATTAAAATTAATTAAAATTTGCTTTAGCATTGCTATTTATATTTATTTTATATATACGTATATTATATTTAGTATTGCTATATATACTATAATGCTAAAAACTACCTTAAGCTTTTTTTGTAAAATAACTACTTTTGCTTTTTTTTTTAACTATTTTATTATTACTTTTTTTTTTAGCTTAAAAATTATTACTTTTAGCTATAATAAGTAATTTTTTATATTATAAACATTTATTTTTAGTTTTTTAGCGTTTAAAAAATATATAGTTAATTTTTTAAAGCTTAGCTATATTTTTTTTTAAAATAGCTACT
The DNA here is from genome assembly GCA_002003505.1 of Xylariales sp. No.14919. NCBI lineage: Eukaryota > Fungi > Ascomycota > Sordariomycetes > Xylariales > Xylariales sp. No.14919. The sequence goes on along the minus strand of BDMC01000060.1, from coordinate 112,196 downwards.
TTATATATTAACTTATATATAGCTTTTAATAATTAAGTGCAAGCTTTAATAATTAATATTAAAAAGCTATTTAAATATTTTAAGATTTTATTTTTAATATAAACAAATTAAAAAGTAGCTTTTTTAATAGTAATAAGCATTTTAAAAACTTAAAAAATAATAAGTAATTTAAGCTTTAGTAATAATATTTTAGCAATATAACTAATATTTAATATTAAAATTATATTTTTAAAATTAAAAAAAATAAGTTTAGCAGCTTTAAAATTTAATTATATAATTATAAGCTAAAAAGCTTTTTAGTATATAATATAAAAGCTATATAAGAAATTTTTTTTTATAACGTAAATTTAATAGCAGTATATTAGTTTTTTAATAAACTTATTATATACTTTTTTTAAAACAAAAAAGCAAGAAATATTTAAAAGCTAAAGCTTATAAAATAAATAAGCAAATATATAAAATAAAATTATATTAATAAACTTAAAATATTTATTAAATTTTATTAAATAGTAGCTTTTATAACTATTTAAAATAAAAAAGCATTTTATATTTTTTATTTAATTTTTAGTATATAAATTAAAATATATTGCTTATTTTAAACTTTTTTTATTAATTGTTTAGCTATTATTTAAAACTATAATTTGCTAGTTAAAAAATAAATAGTTATTGCAAGTTTATAATATAAAATAAGTTTTGCTTACTAAAATAATATAAGCAAATATAATAAAATTATTTATATTAATAGCTTAAATAGCTATAAATTATTTTTAATTGCTTTATTATATTTAATAAAGCTTTTTATATTATTTAATATTAGTTATAACTATATTAAATAATATTATGCTTATTATAAACTTTATTTTATTAAAGTTATAAATATTTTTTTTTTAAATGCTATATATAATAATTATATTTACTACTATTTAAAATTACTTGCAATATATATTAAAATTTTTATAGAAAGTTTTTTAATAATTAATTTTATAATTAAAATATATTTTTAATTTAAAACAGTAGTATATAAAGTTTAAAGCTTAGTTTTTATTAACTAAAAGTATATTATATTTATATAAAAAAATATTAGCTATTTTTTTAATATTTTAAAGCTAAAAAAAAAATGCTTGCAAATTTAAGTTTATTATTTTATTAATAATAACTTACTTTTTAATTTTTATAAGTTTTTGCTTAAAAAAATAAATTTTTGCTTATAAGCATATATTATTTTTATATTAGTTATAAAAAGTAATATAAAAAATTTAGTAATATTTAGCAGCTTTTTAAATAAAAAAACGCAAGTTTTTTTAAATTGCATTAATTATAAGATTAATGTAAGCTTTTTATAAAAAAGATTAATATAAGCTTTTTATAAAAAAGATTATATATTTAGTTGTTAAAAAAAACACAGTTAAATATAAAGGATAAAAATATTTAAAAAAGTAATTAAGTTAATTAGGTAATTAACTTACTTATATAATATGTTATATTTTTTTTTTAAGCTATTTTTTTAATTTTATATTAATTTTAATGCTATTTTATAATTTTTATTAAACTAGCTATTAATTTTTTAGCTTTAGCTATTATTTATTAGTTTTAGCTATATAAAGTTTAAAGTTTTATATAAGTATTAAATTTAAACTAAAAAAGTTTATTTTTTTTGCTATTATATTTTTAAGTGTTTAAATTGCTTAACCTTTTAAATTTTAGTTTTTTTTTTTTTATTATTTGTTATTATTATTATTGCTTTTAAACTATTAAAATGCTTTTAAATATTAAAAAATATTTCTTTAAAGCAAAGCTTTTTTTTTGTTTTTTTTTTATTAGATTTTTTAATAAAAATAATTTTTTTTATTTTATTGCTAAATTAAATCTTTTAGCAACAAACTTTTTTAATAAAAACGTTAATAGTAACTATTTTTTTATATATATGCTATTATTATATAATTTATTATTTAGTTTGTTAGCATTATTTTTTGCTTTTATACTTTTAAATAATTTAAATTTATTTAATTTAAAAGTTATTATGCTTTAAAAAAACATTTTTAAGTTTTTTATATTTTGTTTAAACTTTTTAGCAGTGCTATAACTTTTTAAAATAACTTTAATATACTTAACCTTTAGTTAATTTATTTTATAGCGTTTATTTAAGTAAAAACTACTAACTTTTAATATAAATATTAAAGCTTTTATTTTTAAAACATATTTAAAGATAACATAGCAAAAAAAATAAAATAAGCTTAAAAGTAAATATAATAAGCTTAAAGTTTATTACTAAAATAAACTTTTTAAAAAACTATATTAAATTTACTAAAGAAATATTTAATTATTTATTAATTTAAAAATATAAATATTTTTTTTTAAAAAAGCCTTAAGCTAAATGCTTAGTTATATAAAATAATAAAAATATTAACGCTTATATTAATAAGGTTAATTAGTAAAAAAAAAAACAAAATAAAGTTTATATTATTATTTAAAGCTATTTTAAACTTAATATTTAAACTGTTATTTAATATATAAATATTATTTTTTTTAATATTATTGCTTTAATTTAAAATAAGCTTATAAAAAACTTTAGGCTAAAAAAAAGCATTATATTTTAGTTTTTAATATATAAATAAAATAGCGCTACCTTAAAAACTTACAAAAGCAATATAACTAAGTTAGCTATAAAGCTTTAAATAGTTTATAATAAACTTATAAAGCTAAATATTATTTATATAATTATAAAGCTTATTTTTATTAATAAGTTTTTTATTTTTTTAAGCTTATTTTTTAATATATTTTTTACTGCTTTTTATTAATAATATAATATTATTTTTAAATAAAACTAAGCTAAAAAAATAGTTAAAGCTATAATAATTTTTAATAAAGCTATAATAATTACTAAATAAAAATAATAAAACTAAAAGCTTAAAAAAAATAATATTAGCTTTATATTAACTATTTACTTTTATATTTACTATAGTAGCAACTATTTTTTTTTAAAATATTTTATTAAATTTTTTTACTTAGCTTTTAAAAAATAAGTTAAAAAAAATATTAAAAAAAAAAAGCATACTAAGTTAAAACATAAAAAAAATAAGCTAAAAAAAAAATTTATTAATAAATTTAGCATATTACTTACTATTATTAGCGCTTTTAAAAATAAAATTAACTTTAGTTTTATTAATTTTAGTTTAGCTAATAATATTTTATTACTATTTATATTTAAATTTAACTTTTTTATAAATATATTTAATGTTAATATTAAATAAGCTAGCATTATTAATAAAAAGTTATCTTTTAATTTTAACTTTTTTAAATAGCTAATATATTAATAAAGTTTAGCTTTATTAGCTTTAGCAATTTATTAAAAAAAAATCTAGCTATAAAGCTAAAATTAATATATATAATAAATTTAAAAGCTAGTTAGCATTTTTTTTATAATTATAAAAGATTTTTTAATATAAAAAAATATATTAGTTTAAAAATAATAAAAATAAAAAAAAAAGTAGTTATATTTAAAAAAATAAGTAATTACTTTTTAATATTAGTAATAAATAGCAAAAAAAAAAATAATATTTTATAATATTATTTATTGCTTTAAAGCTAAAATAAATTTTATTTTTATTTTATAACTTTTTTTAAAAAAAGCTAAGTTTTTATTTTGCTAAAATAAAGCTTATAGTGCTAAAAAAAAAAATGCTTTCTTATAGCTAAAGCTTTTAATAGTTTATATTTAGTTAATACTTTTAATAATAATATTAATATTATAGCTTTTAATATTAGCTTTTATACTTATTTTATTTTTAACTTTAAAATATAAGTTTAATATAAATAACTTAGTTATTTAAAAAACTAAAGCTTAAAAAATCTAATAAACTATTTAACTAAAATTTTTTTTATTTAAAAATACTATTTTTATAAAACCTATATTAAAAAATAAATAAAAAAAACTTTTTATAATAATACTTTATAAAAAAGTATTTAAAAGTTAAAGTTATTATATATAAACTTTACTAATATATTAACTTAAGTAAATAAAGTTTTAAAATATAATAAGTTTATATAATAAATAGTTATTTATAATAATTACTTTAAAATAACTTAAATATATATTATAAAGTTAATTATAAAGTTTTTTAAAATATTTTAAACTTTTTTAAATTAAAAAAAACAGCTAAAATAATATTGTTATATTATTACTTTAAACTAAAAATTAATGTTTATTAGCAATACTTTTAAGTTTTTATATTATAATAAAAATATTACTTTATTTTTTTTTGCTATAAATTAATACTAGCAAAATAAAATAGCAAAATAAGCTATTAAAGTTTTAAAAAATATTATTTGCTAGCTAATTATTATAGCAGCTATAAAAAAAGTTAATATAAAATACTAGCTAATATATTATATAAGTAAGTTAATTATTTAATTAACTTAATTACTTTTTTAAATATTTTTACCTTTTATATTTAACTGCGTTTTTTTTAACAATTAAACATATAATCTTTTTTATAAAAAGCATATATTAATCTTATAATTAATATAATTTAAAAAAACTTATATTTTTTTATTTAAAAAGCTATTAAATATTACTAAATTTCTTATATTATTTTTTATAACTAATATAAAAATAATATATGCTTATAAGCAAAAACTTATTTTTTTAAGCAAAAATTTATAAAAATTAAAAAGCAAGTTATTATTAATAAAATAATAAATTTAAATTTGCAAGCATTTTTTTTTTAGCTTTAAAATATTAAAAAAATAGCTAATATTTTTTTATATAAATATAATATATTTTTAGTTAGCAAAAACTAAGCTTTAAACTTTATATACTACTATTTTAAATTAAAAACGCGTTTTAATTATAAAATTAATTACTAAAAGACTTTTTGTAAAAATTTTAATATATATTGTAAGTAATTTTAAATAATAGCAAATATAATTGCTATATATAATATTTAAAAAGAAAATATTTATAACTTTAATAAAATAAAATTTATAATAAGCATAATATTATTTAATATAGTTATAACTAATATTAAATAATATAAAAAGCTTTATTAAATATAATAAAGCAATTAAAAATAATTTATAGCTATTTAAGCTATTAATATAAATAATTTTATTATGCTTGCTTATATTATTTTAGTAAGCAAACCTTATTTTATATTATAAACTTGCAATAACTATTTACTTTTTAACTAGCAAATTATAGTTTTAAATAATAGCTAAATAATTAATAAAAAAAGTTTAAAATAAGCAGTATATTTTAATTTATATACTAAAAATTAAATAAAAAATATAAAATGCTTTTTTATTTTAAATAGTTATAAAAATTATTATTTAATAAAATTTAATAAATATTTTAAGTTTATTAATATAATTTTATTTTATATGCTTGCTTATTTATTTTATAAGCTTTAGCTTTTAAATATTTTTTGCTTTTTTATTTTAAAAAAAATATATAGCAAGTTTATTAAAAAACTAATATATTGCTATTAAACTTATATTATAAAAGAAAATTTCTTATATAGCTTTTATATTATATACTAAAAAGCTTTTTAGCTTAAAATTATATAATTAAGTTTTAAAGCTGCTAAACTTATTTTTTTTAATTTTAAAAATATAATTTTAGCATTAAATATTAGTTATATTACTAAAATATTATTACTAAAGCTTAAATTGCTTACTATTTTTTAAGTTTTTAAAATATTTATTACTATTAAAAAAGTTATTTTTTAATTTGTTTATATTAAAAATAAAATTTTAAAATATTTAAATAGCTTTTTAATATTAATTATTAAAGCTTATATTTAATTATTAAAAGCTATATATAAGTTAATATATAAAGTAGCTATTTTAAAAAAAAATATAGCTAAGCTTTAAAAAACTAACTATATATTTTTTAAATGCTAAAAAATTAAAAATAAATGTTTATAGCATAAAAAATTACTTATTATAGCTAAAAGTAATAATTTTTAAGCTAAAAAAAAAGGTAATAATAAAATAGTTAAAAAAAAAAGCAAAAATAGTTATTTTGCAAAAAAAGCTTAAAGTAATCTTTAATATTATAATATATATAGCAATATTAAATATAATATATATATATATAAAATAAATATAAATAGTAATATTAAAGTAGATTTTAATTAATTTTAATTAATTTTAATATATTATAGTTAATTTATTTTAATTAAATATAATAATATTTAAAAAAATAATTAAGTTAATTAAATAATTAATTTATTTATATAATATATTAATGCTAATATATACTATTTTTTATTTAAAGAATTTTTATTTAATAAGTAAATTAAAAAAGCATATGCTTTATAAAATATAATATAATATACTGCTAAATTTAATATATTTTTAAATAGTTAAATTAAATAAGTATTACCTACTTAAAAAAAAGGCTTTAATTTTTAATAAAAAAATAAAGCTATATATAATATTAAAGTATTAAAAAAAAATATTACTAACTATATAGTTTTTTTTAACTTTAATTAAATTATATATACTAATAATATTATTTTTAAAAAATAGCAAATTTATGCTTTTATTAAAAATTAATTTTTTTATAAGATATAATAGTATTAATTTCTGCTTTTAATAACTTTTTTCTTATAGTTATAAATATTAAAAAAATTAGTAGTTATAACAGCGCTTTAAAATAAGTTAAATTTTTAACTTTTAAGTTAAAAAAAAATTTAAATATTAAATTATTTGCTTTAAAAAAAAATAAAGCTTTTTATATTAATATATAATATAATAATACCTTTAGCAGGAATTTTTTTTTAATATATTTAAATAATTTATTTTATATATTATTAATTTAATTAAATAGCTTAGCATATTTTTTATTACTATGTTTTAATAACTATAAGAAAAATACTTTAAATAGCTTTATATATTATTTTATTTTTAATGCTAACTTTTTATTATAAACTTTTAAAAGCTTTAATTTAAAAAATAAAAAACTTGCTATTTAAAATTATATTATAGTTGCATTTTTTTTTAAAGTTTAAAAAACCTTTTTTAATTTATGCTTTAAAATAAAAAAACAAAAATATTTTTAACTGCTAGCTTTAAATTTAATATATAAAATAGTAATAGCTTATAAAAATATAAAGCTATTTTATATAATAATATTTTTTATAAAAATTATATATGCTTTTTTTATAGCAGAAGTTATAAAGCTTAAAATTTTAAAGCAAGCTTAAAATAGTATATATTAATATAGCTAATATAAAAAAATAAAAAGTAAGCATAAGTTATTAGTTAATAATAACATTTAAACTTTATATAAATTACTTTTAAAGCAAAAATATTTTTTAAAAAAATAGGTTTTTAAATTAAAATAAAAACTAAATAGCTTTATTATTTAATATAAAGCTTAATAAATAGTTAAAAGCTTTAAATAAATAAAAAGCTTAAACTATAATAAAACTTTTGCTTTAATAGTTAAGCTTATAAGCTATAAAGCTATATTTATTATTGCTATAACTTTAAATTTTAAACTTAAATAAATAAATATAAAAATAGCATTTTTATATAAAAAAGTTAATAAAAAAATTTATATTAAATAATTATTAAAGTTTAATAATAGTACTAAATAAGTATGCAAGCTAAATAAAACTTTATATAAGCTAAAGTAAGCACTTAAAATTTAATATAAAACTTTTTTAACTTTTTTAAAAATATTAAGCTTTATTTCCTTAGATGCTAATATTAAAATATTTGCTAAAAAATATATTTATATTGCTATATATATAAATAATCTTTTAATTACTGCTTTTTTAATAAAAAAAATAAACAAAGTAAAAATAGCTTTATATAAAAAGTTTAATATAATAAATTTAAAGCTATACTTTTATTATTTAAGTATAACTATTAAAAAAAACTAATTTAATTAAGCAATATATTTTAAGCAAAATATTTACTTTAAAAAGATTTTATAAAACTTTAACTTTTAAAATGCTAAAATTAAAAATATACTTATAAAAATTAAAGCTTTTAAACTATTTGCTATAAACTATATAGCTATAGCAAAAAATAAAGCTTAATATATAAATATTATAAAATTACTAATATATACTATATTAAGCATATAACTTAATATAGCTTATGCTATTTTTTTTATAGCTACTTTATAGCAAAGCTTAATAAAGCTTATAGGTTAGCTATAAGATATATATTTAAATATTTAAAAAAAACAGTTAACTTAAAGCTAGTTTATTATAAAAAGCTATAGCAACTAATAAGCTATATAAACGTTAATTATACTAAAAATTATAATATTTAAAAGTTAACTTTAAAATATATTTTTAATATTAGTAGTAAAGCGCTTAGCTAAAGCTTAAAGCAATAAGTAACTATATTTTTATTTTTTTATAAAGCAAAATATATTAGCTAAACATAAGTTATTAAAAAAGCTATATAGCTAAAGCTTTTATTAAAAAAGCTAAATGCTATAAAAAAAATAAAAACTATAATTATTTATAAAAATAATTAAAATGCTATAGTATTAGCTAAAAATTTATTATATTATGCTAATATTAAGTATATAATTATTTAGCTAAAGTTTATTTGCAAAGAATAAGCTACTAAAAATATTAAGTTATAATATATACTTACTAATTAATAAATAGCTAATAAACTAATTAAAGCTTTACTAAAAAATAAGTTTTTTATATTTTAAAATATTTTAAGCTTAAAGTAAATAAAAGTAATAATAATAGTTTATAAAGTATTATTGCTTAAATTATATAATTTAAATGCTATAAAAGTTTTTTTTTATATAAATTAATTACTACTGTTTTGCTAACTTATACTTTATAATATAACTACTTTTTAAGCTTTAAAAACTTATATATTTTAATTTTATATTTTTTATTTTATTAACTTATATAATAGTAAAAGTTTTAATTACTAGCAATATATAATATAGCAATTTTTGCAAACTTAATTAGCTTTTTAAGCAAACTTTTAATATATTTTAAATTAACTAAAATAAAACTAGTAGCATATTTAGCTTACTTTTATGCTTTAAACTTTTTAAATGCTTTATATATTTATTTAAAAGCTATTTTTTTTAGTTATATTAGCAAAAAGTAAAATTAAAAAGCTAATAAAGCAATACTTAATATATTTACTTAAAATATTTTTAGCTTTTTTTATAATATTTAAAAAAATAGTAAGAAAACTTAAATAAGTTTATTTAGCATATTTATAAAGTAGCTAATAAAAAATCTATAAAAAAAAGCTAAATAATATGTTTATACTATAGCTATTATTAGTAACTTTATTAAAAGTAAAATTATAATATTTTAAAACTATAACTTTATAAATATAATAAAAAGATTATAAGCTAAAAATATCTTATAAAGTAAACAGTAAATATTTTTTAATTTTATAGCTAAAAAAGTTTAAAATTTAATAATATAATATTATACTAATTAATTTTATAGTAGTTAAAACTTATATTTATTATATAATATGCTGTAAATCTATTAATAAGTTTTAATAAATAACTACTTATATATTAGCTTTAATAATCTTAAGTTAAAAAACTATATTAAATTAGCTAAGTAATACTTATATAATTATATTAGCTTATTTTATTATCTTTTTTTTTTTTTATAAAAGTTTTTATAAGTTTAGCTAGTATTTAAAAAACTTTAAATAAAATATAAAAAGCAAAAAAGCTATATAGCAGTAGCTTTATAACTTACTAAAGTTTTTATAAAAAAACTTAAACTTATAAAAATTAAAAAAAAAAATATAGCATATAAAGTTTGCTTTTATATAATATAGTCTTTTTATTATTTTTTATAAGTTATTAATAAAGCTTTTATTTTTTAAGGCATTTTATTTTAAAAAACTTAATAACTTACAATTAAACTGTTTATTACCTTATATATTTTTACCTTATATATTATTACTTTATATTATTAGATATTATATATAAACTATTATAAAAGCATAAGCTTAAAGTAAATAAAAGTATTAAAATAAAAAAGGTTAGTTAACTTTACTTTTATGCGTATATATATGCGTATATATACTATTATATCCCCTTTAGTCTAAAGAACTAGCTTTCCTTTTATTACTTCTAATTATCCTAAATATAACTACTAATTTTGCTATATTAATTTATATATGCTTTACTCCTTCTGACAAAGAACTGCTACAGCTCCAGTGCCCTTGTTATCTTAGTCGCTTGAAAAAAATAGGGCACCAGATTCTCATGGTCGCCTAATTAGAAAGGAACAAGTCTCTGCTAACGCCTTAGCAGCGCTAAGGCCAGGGAAATAGGTCTGCGCACTTCGGAGTAGGCAGAGTCCTAGATGTTGTTGTGTAACATTATCAGAGTCGCTTGACTCCGTTCTACACTGGTTGCTGGTGCCACTTTCTTCTGTGGCCTGAGATTTGGGGTATGTTTGGAGGAACACCGTACTACACACGCATTGGTTCTACGCGGCACAGGAGGCCGCTCCAGGGGCGTGGCGCGACTTGGTGCCACGGCTGAGTACTTCTACGGGCGACGACGCAGTTGCGCGGACTCGGCATTTCATTCCTCATCCTCGACTTGATTGCAAAACTAAGATGAAGGTACTTCACAGTCAAAGTAAGGTACATTTTACTACATAGCAGACATGTCCAAGGCCCAGAAATGAGTCTATTCGTCCATTCTGATTAGACGGGTTCTATAGATGTTTAAACAATATGTACGGGGTAGTTCTAGAACTGTTAATGAATTGTGGTACTTCAGCGAATACCACAGATGCTGTGTCTCCAGAATCAGGGGCTCCGCCCACATTGCGCGTGCGTGTAAGATCGTACACTGCGCCCGAAATAGATGGCGGATAGTGAACAGCACCAGCCTGTAAAACACACTCCATCAGTTCGATGCAGAGAAGAGTCTCGTCCAACTGGCGAATGAAGCTCTCTGGTCTTTTGTCTCAGACACCGGGCACATTCATCCGCCTCTCAATACACGCCACGACCCTAGCCGCCGCGGTGACTATTCTTAAGGAACGGACGCACCGGAGGATAGGTGCAGCCCCTGACCTTGCTGCACGCCGTGACAATGCACTCATAATTTGGCCTGATTGTAGTCGGTCTCTGGTCCCTGAAATGATGGCAAACTGGAGAAAAATGCAGCCAGTCTATCCTGGTCGACCATGGGCGCATTGATGAACGCATCGACTGCCGGATCGAAGATTATGCCTTCCAACAACGGTAACACGGAATCCACCGCATCGACATCGCGATCCAGCAGCTCTCGCCGCGACATAATACCGTTTTCAACATACCAGCTCTGGTCTTCCATTATACACGTGGACTCATACACGGCCAACACTTGCGGCGTCATACTGGGACCGTGATCGTTTCCGTGTACAATAGCATCCTTGGCAGCCTCATATGCCATGCGCTGGCCCGTCGCCCGGACCAACGGCAGAGACAGCGGTAGGAGGCGTGCATTGAATCCTTCGCCGCGGTGTCCGCCCTGAAGAGACGCTAGGATCTGACGCGCCTCGCCCCAGACCCCGGCCTCGTGGCGCGCCAGAAGACAGTGTGGGTCACGTGGTTTCGGCGGTGCATACCGCCCGAGAAGGATCTCACTCGCCAGTCGGATGCAGAGGACCACAAAGTCCCCTTCAGCAATGTTATTGCCCTTTTCGGCGAGCCATAATTCGCTAATCTAGAAGAGATCGTCATATGTTAACTCTTGCGGAGATATCTCTGTTGTGGGATGGGGATTTCACTGACCTGATTGTGAGCGTAAAGACCTTGCCAGCCACATCGGTCAACGAGTTCACTCAGCGCCTTCTGCGTATAGTCGAGTACGGTAGCCTTGTAAATGCCCGCGATTACGTTCTGCATGTCAGTATTTCCGTCGTTTGCGACGAACAACGGCGTCGCCTCGATTGCATACTTGTCGAAGACGGCGGCATGCGCGAGAATACGTGCGATCGGGCCATACTGGGTGCTGAAGGAGAGGATAGGGACGGGGTTCGGCGCACCGACACGCCGCTTGGCGCTGTACCTACCGGCAATGCAACCTGATATGCGCAGGACGGTGGCATTGCTCGTAGATAGGCAAAGCGTGCCGACGGTCACGCGGTGGATAGCGCGCATAAAGTCCTTTCGCTCGTCCTTGGGTGAGTCGTGAAGATGTCCGAGCAGGGCTTCGGCTGCCAGCGGTACGTGGCGAAAGGTCGTCGAGGCGTGGTCGATGGCCTTGGCTCCTGGACGAACGGGAAATAGGGTACAGGTAACGCCGCGGCACATCGCACCCGACGCGTCGTTCAGGGGCACTATAAACGGACGTACGCCGTGGTCTTTACCAGCTACTACGAGCTTGGCAAAAACGATAGCCGTGCGCGCCATACCAGAGTGCGGAGAACTCGGAGGCATTGTCTTGGCTGCACGAGAATTGGGAGTGTGAAGCACGAAGGAGCCATCAGCTTGCTGGGTCGCTGTGGTTTCGAGGTTTCTCACATCCAGCCCATGGCCCAGCTCGGTCAGTAAGAACTCACCGCATATTTCAAACTGCTCTAAGGCTCGGAGCAAAGGGAGCAGGTCCGAACGCTCAGGGAGAAATGAGGCTATTGTGCCCATGCAGAGATTCCAATGAATGGTCAGGATGGTCCAGGCACCGGAGTCGAGGGTAAATGCTGGTGAAAGATGAGCACTAGAACCGTCCAGGCGGTGATATAGCTTAGGGGATCAGCTCTGACCATGACGATGAAAGTCCCAGAACTTTGGCTTCAGCGAGCGGAGATCCTCAGTTGTCATTCCTGGATAAACGTCAATACTCATCAGCGTTCATCGCACCTCAAGAGTAATGTGGCTTTTCTAACCGACTGCCTTAATAAGACTTCGCGCTCGCTCATATGCAAGCCTAATTCTCGCCTCCACAGATGTGACTTCTAGATCACGGTGCTGGTGCCAGATGGGCTCTTGGAGGATCGGCGCGAACGACTCGACTAGAGAGAATTGGGACGTCATGACTATAAGAGGTGGCGACGGCAGACAGCAACAGACGATAGCAGTGTGATAATCAAGTAAATGGGTGATGAGTGTTTGCACAAGATATGGTTACGTGATGGGCAAGCCGACAAGTTCTTCAACTAGGTAACAGAAGGTAGTCTTTAAGCAAGAAGCACATTACGTCCGCGTCCAACTCGAATCATGGGACAACGCGACGTGAACACAAGGAAGATCCCCCCATCCTTCCGAATTATTTATTCGAGCTCGACGCGATTTTCTCGTTACGATTACGTAGTAAGGCTAGTGTATTATCAAGTCTAGGCATAGTCCTAGGCACACCGCCCGTCAAAGGGTGAAAGTGTGATAGAAGCGTTTGCATGCAGAGACATGCAAACGCCATCCTTTGGGATTTGTGGACATACATGCTCAGCGATCTCCACATTCAAGGTTCTATTTCGAAAAAAGCTCCCTATGTTTGGAATGCTACTCTTCGCGGGCATGTGTAAGCGCGAATGTTATCCTTCGGGGTGTGTGTCAGCGCAAGTGAACCAAGTATCCCTCGAGATCGCTTGGCCGCAAATGCTTCACTTCAGGATCTGTGTAGACACACTTACGCTTAGAGATCTGTATACTCGAAACGATCCTGATGTGCGAATGTCGCCTTTCCCAATCTGTGTTCCTTTGAAAAGAGGAGCTAGTAGGGACTCATCTCAGGAGGTGCAGACAACAGCAGAAAGGAGGATGCCGGCGGGTAATGACGGGAATTGGTGAGCACGTAAGCCTGTGGCCGTTTACTGATGTCGCTAATGTAGACGATGTATGGCGTGAAGTTGTTGCGGGAAATGGGCATCGTGACAGGGTATCGCAACCATGTAATACACTAAGCGCTATTATATTAAGTAATAAAAATTAACGCTAACGATTTCTGTTTGATTTACCAAATGAGGAGTAAATATTTATTTTTCTGAAAAAAACATAATGTAGTTAAGCTATAATCGTTTTATCTTATTTTTAAAATATAGAGCGCTTTCCACCTGCTGTTTTAGTTCAAGACTGCGTGTCCAACCGCCAAATGGTTGGTGGAAGGGATCGTCGTATAGCCTATCTCGTTATCAACCCCGGCTATCCTCCCATTGCTGCCAAGGTTGATTACCGAGGCCTTCGATTTCCTTCCTTTTCGTCGCGGAGGTGTGGAGCCTATATACCGTTAATAGTCACGAGGTATTAACGGCGTCGTCTTTACCTGCGTGACACTTTTCGTAGCTCCTGAGCTTCTGCAGCCTACTAAGTTGTGGTGATGAACTTGCTGTGGAGCTGAGACATTTCGAGACCGCTTTTGGCCACACACTCCAGGTAAGGAAACCATCAGATTAAGGTATCAGAACCACATGTCCCTGGCCCCTAAGCAATGTTACGCTATCAGAGGCGCCAGAACTAATGAGTTGCGTGATCTGCGAGTACATAGGTACGTTAGGCTAAAGTTATGTTCAAAGCACTGAATTCAATCCCAAACATGGGACCACGTATCACCATTTACCTACAATCCACCGAAACAATTAAGAAAGACGCTCAATCATAACGAAGGTAGACCAAGGGAAAGTGAGCAGAGTAATATATCATCTAAAGATCGCCTCCGAAAGTTGGCTAATCAGCGGGAGCACAATAGCACATATTATTGTTTTGATCTGCCCTTTTATTACTATTATCAAGTGGTGAACGCTACGAAAATGACCATAATCAATCATGTTGTCCAGGTTTTGTTAGATATGGATTACATGAAGGTCTTTGTTCTCTGGGGCGAAGGAGATATGGGAGACTCTAATTTCGGATCCCAAAACCTCTAGTCTTGGGTGCTTCCATACCAACTCTTCAACATTTATATACACCAATCTCAGAGCTCCGACCACCCAATATTAGAGTTAGTGTTGTACGAACCCTCCCTCCGATCTACGTCACAGAAAATACACCTCTCTCTCTCTCTTTATCTCTATAGAACTGTATGAGAAACGACGCGATACGTTCTTGGTACTGCTTATCGATGTCGCGGACCATGTCCACGCATAGTAGAACAGTAAACCATGGAGTCAATAAGAAGGCTGAGGTATTCTGACGGCGATACCTTATGTCGGTATCTCATGCATTACCTCCCTGGCGACTGTGACCAATAGGTCGGTGATGATCCGGATCCCGCCACGGCCCGCGTATCCTGTACAAGGACGCCGCGGGCGTGCTGGGGCTCACCCCAGCATATATATCTTGCCGATACACTCCCGCAACTCATCGACTTCAGGCCCGAACAGGGCCGCGTCGCCGTAGAGAGCGTTTTCACGTACCGCGCCCTTAATAAAAAGGTTAGTACTAACTCCCGCTGTTACACGCAGCTCGAACAGGGTCTCATCCAAATTTGAGGACTTGGGATGAACGGAACTGAGGGAGGCTGCCACCGGAGGTCCTCCTTAATTGCCCCTTCAAAATACGACAGAGCCTTGACTTCCGCATCTATAACTAGAGATAACTTTATTCTGCCAGGACGTATCACAAAGCCGATCTCAGCTGCTAGTCTCTGATAAGCGAGTGGTGTTGTCATCAAGCACAACATATTCTGCAACATCAAGGTCGACGCCGTCTCAGAACCACCTGACAATTAGACCACCGCCTCTAGTTCGAGATCATCCTGGGTAAGTTGATTTTCAAAGAAGGTCCTGAGCATATCTCCACACACAGCCTTCAGCTCTCTGAAGAACTCTACAACAACCGACCCGGCAACGGAGACGATGGGGCCGATAGGGCCGCATTTCGGCATGAATTGATCATCTTCATAATATGCCCATCAATCAAATCGCGAAGTGCCATAATCGTTAGTGTAGGGATGTAACGAACATATGTTACCACGAAGAGCTTACGCGACCTCTAGTAGGCGTTATTACTAATCAGAACATTCCTTCGTCCTCGAAGCGTCACAGACGCTAGTGCGCCTTTCATGCGTTTACATCTAACCCCTTTATCATATCACTCAATTCGCAGACCACGCTGTCGTACACGGCTTGTTGGAGCCGTGGTTTCGAGAGATCTTCGCCATAACCAAAATCACAATCCAGGCAACGTTTGGTTAGTTGCTGGTATCGTGGGCCCAGTTGGAAAGCCTGCGACGAGAGCTTCCGGACTCTTACGACGTCGTCCGGCGCGTCCAGCCAGTCCCAGCGCCCAATTTGGAGAAGGACCGCTCCGAGGCACCACAGCGTTATGTTTCGAATTCCATATTGAAGTTTGGCGTGTTCGATAGATGGTTCGATTCCATTAATGGACGAAGCGTTGGGGTTAGAGCATCTGTTTCCGGTGAAATCTGCGGTGAAGTATAGCATTTGAAGACATTTGGGGAGATCCGATTCCGCCCCGCAAAAGGTCAAGTCACTGAGCACAAAGTAGGGATTTAGCCAGGGAGTGGAGTGGAATTTGAGAACCGCAGTCGCCACGCTGCGAGCCAACTTCAGTTGGTCAATGATGGAGAGCGATGCCTCTACAGGACGCGCAACAATCTGCTTCATAGAGATAACTCCATCTAGCTTATCGCTCTGAGTGACGTGATATAAAGAATGCCTATACGTCTCCTCCAAACAGCTGTCCAGAAATCCCAGGCAGCAAGGAGGGCTATTATTAGGTAAAAGACATGGCGATTGTGCGCGGCCTTGAGCAATGACTGTGCAAAGGTTTCGGCCTGAGAGGTTCACAGGATTTATCGATCCCGTAACCAGGCTTTGTGTGGGTGGCTCTGTTGGTTTAGTACTGGCAGTGACTGTACAGTCATCGGCAAATCGAACTTTGCGCCGCTTCTGATGCCCGTCGTCTGAGCTCGGGGGTGATTTCAGCCCCAAGTCAATCCAGTCAAGAAGCTGAGATTGTGCTTTGAGTTGAGTCATGCGTATTTGCGCTTGTGTCCTTCGCCAAATATAAGTATGCGTTCATATTGTAAACATCCAACTACCGAAGTAGCCAGAGGCCGTGGACGAGGGTGCTTACGGAATTGCAGGCCCGTAACATGATATGATCATATCCATATACACAATCCTCCGGACCTTGGCATTAGCGAACAAATGCACGCTATGTTTCGGAGCCACCGCAGCGCATGGAGCAGCAGAGCTAGCCCAGGCCGTAGCAAGCGCTAGATGGAGTGCATTGGCCGCTCGCTGAATCTCCCTACAGTCGCCGTATTCCTTTGATAGCTGTCTCTTAGTCTCTTGGGGCTTTATGGTAGGTTGCTGAAGTTCGCTTATATGTTCGCGAAGACGGCGAAGATCATAGTTGGAGCTTCTTAAAGCCTCCACAGACTCCGTGAACTTTGAGCTATCCCAGGCGATTTTTATCGTGCCTCGCAGTCGACGCGTGGCTTCTTTAAGTGACTCTCCCTACTATTCGTTAATAGCGACTTCTTGAATTATTTCTCCGGGTGAAATTCGCGGCGTGCTACATACAGGTTGTTGCTGTTGCTCTAGTACATCGAAGCGGCGCATTTGCTCCTCTAACTCCGTGTTCAAGGTGCCTATCTCCTCGATTATCTCTAGGCAAGATGTGTAGTTCCACTTGAGCGCTTTTTTTATCGCGTCCTCGAGTTTTGTACTACACCACATCTCATGGCTGAAATCATCGAGCATAGATTCGAGGATTGACTCATCTTCCAGTGCTGGCCGTACTAGCAGATGGACTTCATTCCGAAAGAACTGTCGTTGCTGATCGACCTTTTTTCGAGCGCGATGAATCTCCCGCGAATAGTGGCGAACGCTCTTAAACTTTTTATGTAGTATCCCATAGGTTTTGAGTGCGCCCCCAACAAGAGGCAAAACTGCCAGAGTGAGAGAGACTGGATCCATGAGTATTGATGAAGCCAATAGAGAGAGTTGTGTGCCAGAATTTTGCAGGAAAAGGAGTTGGTGTTCTTCTAGGTTTCCCATCTCCTAGAAAAAACTCCCTGCCTCATTGAATGGCGCTTCACCGCCACCCCCAATACCTAAGCACCCGCCAGCCACCACAATTTATTGGCCAAAAGAGTGAGGGGTATGGTTGCCAGAGGGGCTTAGCTCACTCGACCCTTACAGCCCTAGGTAATATGTAATATCTCGGGCAGAGTCAGTAATGGTCCCTTTTTCTTCCTCTCCGGATATGCTACGCAGGCCAATCTGAATCTTGGCCATGGAGTGTCGCGAAGAAGATCCATCCGGCGCGACACGCGCAACGCCCGTACTCCATCAGTTTTTAGCAGGATGGCCCTATCATGATCAAAAGCTTGACGAGCGAAGTCTCATTGCGAGGCTATGCGTGGAGACTTCAGTCCTATTCAAACAGATCATTAAGCTTTTATTTAACGATGGCATCCCGTCACTAGAGCCACATCGTATCAGCCTTCAGAGAAGCTTCAGTCGCTTGATAATGTGGTCAAATGGCTATGGAATCGCTGATGGACTCATGGATGAGGTTTTCGCCAAGTCGCGAAGCTTGCGTTGCTCTGTCATCCATTTACTTGCGAGCATAGCAACTACACTGACAGATCGTGAGTGCAAATCAGCTTTTATACCTCAAACCCCAGAGGCTTCAAGTATTAAGCATTGGATATTGGCTAATGGTAGATTGATTTAAAGGGCTTCTTCTACTCCAAGTCGTGCCGTCTAAACTCATCCAGGAAATCCCACAGCGTACACTTAATGAGATCCGATTACTCACTGCTGAAGGGCTTGTGGAAGGCGACGAGAGCGACGACGGAGCAAGTTTGAGAGACGACTCCTCGGATTCGGATTCTGACGACCTTGCAGAGGTCGCGCTAGACCTTGAAACGGACACTATATGCTTGGTCGAGATGGATCCTGTCTTGAAGAGCCCAGTGTTAGATACAAGTCACGATAAAGAAAAGGGGGCTCACTACAGCAGTTTGTTGATGTGGTCTCCTCATCAATCCTATTGCGAGAGAATAGAAAGTCGGTTTCCACAGGCAGAAAACCGGCTAGTGCTTCGACTCGGCAGAGCAAACTACGAGAGATTTATGAGATGCCGAAAGATGCGAGAAGCCCAAGAAGAGCGAGATGCTGTTCCTGAGAGCATGGAAAGTGTACCCTTGGTACTCACGCAAGCAAAGACCGTTTATGGCTCGTCAAATTTCCATGATTCGGCTTTGGGCTCCTCTCTACCGACTACATCATCCTATGCAGAGACAATCATGTCGTATGGGGGAAAAGACGGAAATCATACTCGCATCCCCCCTCTCCCTGTTGAGGGGAGAGCTGGTCAACCATTCACATGCATCGCCTGCGGGAGGTCAGTCCTTGCACCAAACAACTCGGCTTGGAAACAGCACCTCTACGAAGATCTTTGCCCATGGCTATGTATCGACCCATCTTGCCCCCTTGGCGAAGAGGTCTACGATAATCGAAACGACTGGATAGCTCATCTGGCGCTTGACCATGGCTTTGAACCTCACTGGGAGCAATATGAATGTCCACTGTGTAAAGAGAAAATAGATCGTGGCAAGGCTACAATAATCAAGCATCTTGGGGGGCACCTTGAGGAAATTGCGCTAGGCGCACTTCCCCCAGGGCTGAGCTTTGAGAGCGAATCCGAGGATCAAGATGAGAACGAAGAGGATTATGACCCTGGCGACTTCAAAGACACGGAAGAGGGTGCGACAGCACTAGTCTTTGGGGGTCTAGCAACGCAAAATATGCTAACCCACCGAGAACGACCTGAAAAGTGTCCGATAGAAACGTGCGAATACCATACGAAAGGGTTTGCCCGTAAGTACGACCAGAACAGACACACTCTTACCCATTATAAAGGAGCAATAGTATGCCCATTTTGTCTAGTCCCAGGAACGGCATACAAAGTGTTTAATCGCGCGGACGTCCTTAAGTGGCACTTGATCAAAGTACACAACGTCACAAAAATCTCACCTATCAGTCCGAAGATAATTACAAGTACCAGCGGAAGCAGCTCTCGCAACAGTAGAAACAGCCAGTGCTCCATCTGCAAAATGCGACCTTCCACAGCGCAGGAGTTCTACGAGCATCTGGATGACTGTATGCTTAATGTTATCGTTCCGGCAACCCCTAAAGTCTCGAGTGATCAGGCATTAACAACCCAGAAAGGGGACGGGACGCAGGCGGTAGCCACAGCTTCTTCTCCAGGCCCGCTTCCAAATCCGGAACCGTCTTTTTCAGAAGACGAAGGGGATAATTTGACGCAACTCGGCCGAGAAACCAAACAGGCCCTTGCAAAAGGTGCGCACAAGGCCCGAAACAAGGCAGGTTCATCGAAAGATGATTTAATCTACCCACGGGGGCCGGAATACTACGTAAAGCAGCCATGGCGGGATCGGCCGACTTACTTTGATTGATATGGCCCTATGCCAGTCTAGTATACTAATATAGGGTCGTCTAGTAGGATACGCATTGATGAAAATATCGAACTCTCCTTGTTACCTCTTTCTATGAAAATCTAGGCTTCGCCCTAACCTTGGTATGGTGTTCATTCATACCGGTTTTACGTCTAATAACCTAATTGTTCTAGGCCTATTTTAGATTTTATGGGGAGTAGGTTGGTGAGGTCGGTGAAGTTGGAGGCGACAGAACAGACAACGCACGAGCAAGAACCAACAAGCAGTAAATAAGTGGGGGTTGGCTGGCTCGAGGTCCATAACGTCCTTTCATAATGCCTTTGTTCGCTGCCTCCTTCTCCACCCATCATCCTCTTCACAAATCACCTGGACAGTGTTTGGACACACCTCACTACATCCTCCAAAGACAATACCACTCAAGGCAACGGGCCACAGCCTACTAGGGATGGCTACAAATCAAGGGGGGCCCGATGGCGATCCGATTAGCACTTGCCAGGTTTCGGAACCGTGCCTCTCGTGGAACAGGAACTTATACACTCTCCCATATTTTTGCGATCCAACCGAGCTGCCCGATGCATTACCAACATTAAATGAGATCGAACGCGCCTCGGTAAGCCTACCCAGTATACGAAACCCTGATCTCGACCGCATCGTCCTCGCCAAAGGTCGCTTCGTAGTCAAGTATGGCGTGCATGTATCAGAAAACGAAGGCCACGCCCTTCTCTTCCTGCAGAACCACCCTTTCGTCCCATCCCCAAAGCTGTACGCCATGTATCGTGAAGCCAACAAGCTCTATCTGGTCATGAGCCAGATGCCCGGCATACAATTATCCTCGGTCTGGGACGACCTGTCTGAAGAGGAGAAATTGGACATCTTAGTACAGCTGAGAGCCACCTGGGATTATATGCGGTCTATCCCATCACCCCCTACGTTTAGCGGCCTCGACGGAGGGCCCTTGCGGCATCGTTTCTTCCGTGTGTTAGAACCGGACCCGAGAATCACGGGACCGTTCGACACAGAGGAAGAACTCAATCAGGCTCTCGCACTCCGATCACGGAAAAACTGGGAGGGCCACCAAAGACGCCCACGGACACCGGAGTTCTTTGCCCGGAATCTCGGCAGGGCCCTGGTGGGACATACGAGTGTGCTCACGCACGGCGACCCGCAGCGCAAGAATATTCTCGTCGAACAGCTCTCGACTGGCGATGCCGGTGAGGCAAGGCGGTTCCGGGCCAGCGCTGTCTTGGATTGGGAGGAGGCTGGATGGTACCCTAGTTATTGGGAATACGCAGCTTGCTTTGTCGATTTTGGATGGTATGATGACTGGCCGGAGAAGATTGAGCAGATCATCGATCCCTACCCTCTCGAGGCTGCGATGCTGAGGGTAGTACGGCAAGACTTGGATTATTGAAGTAAGGGACCATGGGTCATCCTTCGTACTAAAGTCTTACTTATGGTATGACACTACCCAAGGGCCTGGCTTCGGAGTTTGGATGCTTTCTTGCACAATTTGCAAACAAGGATTTTTGATGTGTTGGTTATGCGATAGTCTCTGAGACGACTGCAGCTTTAGCCTTGCTCAACTCAAAGCCCTTGGGACTTCTGCGCAATAGTAGAAGTCTTGATATGACTATTAGCTTGGTCCCTGACACTAGGCAACGCGACTACTGGACCAAAACCGAACGACGTAGCTAAAGCTGTGGCGGAAGCTTGGCCTTAGCACTTATTGCAAAATCTCAGGCTTGCAAGGCTGTGTTGAGCGACTGCCCAGTGAGTAGTGTAAACACATCTTTATATCTCTGGCTTGTCTCCAGAGCAATATCGTCTGGGATGCTGACCCCCTCTTTCCCTTCTAAGCCCATTGCTCTATCGAAGTATATGTCAGCATTTATGACAACGGCAGTCAATCATAATTCACGCATTGAAAATAAACAGAGCAGTTCTCGACGACTTACCTGAGCCACTTTCGTAGGGGTTCCTTATCAAACGATTCCTGTTCCCGCCCTGGTTCGTATTTATTTTTGGGCCACATCCGGGACGAGTCGGGAGTAAGGACTTCATCAATTAGGACGATCTCGTCGGTAGACTCGTCCAGTCCAAATTCGAACTTGGTGTCGGCAATGACGATGCCTCGTTGGGCAGCATAGTCCTACGAAGCCCTGGAGTTAGCAATTGCCAGATGAGATGAGGTGAGGTTCAGCTCATTTTTGGGAGCATGCAGGAGCCATAAGGTCCGAAACCTGAACGAAAAAAATCTCCAGGGGACAGACCTGTCCAGCTTTGAAGACCTTTAACGCAAGTTCCTCGATGCTTCTCGCATATTGTTCACCGATCATTTCGATCGCTCGGTCTGGGTGAATGTTCTCGTCATGCTGGCCAGCTGGAGCCTTGGTGCTTGGCGTATAGATAGAAGTGTAATGTACTATGGTAATGAATAATGATCTACGACGAACCCTTTCTCCCGAATTCCGATCCTGTTGGGTGCGAGGGATCAGCTTGCCAGAGGTTGAGACTCCCAACATTCAAGTGCCCTTTTAGAAAGACGAGTGACGAAAGGTAAAGGCTCTACTCTGGTAGCTGCCACCCATGTTCAACCGCGATCTGTTGAGCAGAACCTCCGAACCTCTACCTTTATGCTGGGCAATCATCGTCATGTCATCACAAACCAAGTCAGACACTATAGACAACACCTACAGCTTTCGCAAGAGCCTATTTCCGAGCCTTCATTCTAGTCATCTACCATAGTTTCTGCTCTCCTCGATTGGGAGGGTAGAGAAAGTCGCATAGTGGTCAGGCGCCCATGCCTCTACCCCCGTCATATCGACCAGTCCAGACTGCCGCCGTTGTCTGCTCCGTCTCCCACCCACTAGGGAGTCTTTATTTGAGCTACGTGGCAGCGTTCTTTCAATTACTTTAAGGTGGGCTACAATTATTCGTTTCTTTCATTATAAGCTGCAAACTAGGACCCTCCTTGCGTTTCCAGATTTCATAGATACAACTGAGCCATTGATTCACCAAGTTTCCATTATTCTCCGTACCTAGAGCCCCGAAATAAACTCATATCATATCAGGCCCTGAAAGCGTCTTGATATCTCCATTGGGAAATTCGTTGGCGGATAATTCGAATCCGAGACCGGGAATGATTCGTCAAACATCATCATTTCAGTACTATCGGCTTGTCCGAAGACATTAAATAGGCCCATGAGATCCTCACCCATTTGAAAAGTATTTGGGACGGAAGCGATGCCCTCGGGTGATAATGTGAATGGCATAATCTGAGGCATATCCTTCGCAGCAGCTACTTGTTGAGGGGGCTCTTCGCCCTGTCCTAGTCCGTCGCAAACTGCATGTTCAGGGTCTCTGTGCCGGTTCTTCGAAGCCTTCGGTCCTATCTTCAGCCCCAGAGTTCTCACAGCCGGCAACAGACCCCGAATACTGTTCCAAAGGCGCTTGCTAGCGAGGCTCCCACGTGAAAAGTTGCGGACTAGTTCGACAGCTGCCGAGAAACTCTCATGGCACGAGCCGGAGAAGATCTTGGGGGCATTACAAACTGCCAAGAGTATAACAGCCAGTGCGCTGAGGAGGAAGTAGTTAAATGTGGCTTGCTGTCGAGCGTAGATATCGCTAGTTTCGGCTAAATTTACGAGAACCTGGATTGAGTCTTTGGCAATTTCGACAACTAGTCGCGCGCCGCGCAGGTCAGCATGGACGAGGCTCGGGGATAGAACGTGATGTCTATGAACCAAGGTCCGAAGATGATTTCCGCGAAGGTATAACAGAGCGCATAACCGGCGTAATATCCGGGGTTGGTTCCGTGGAGTAAGTCCAAGCCGAGGGTGGTTGAATTGAAGATAGGCAGGGATGCTGTCCAACCAATTCCGGATAAGAAAGTCTAAAAATGATTTTGTTTAGTCCCTATGTTTCCAGAACAACATGGCAAGATCACATAGGATTCTGTGAGAGGCACTTGAAGCCGCTAGGATCCTTACCTAGATATTGGACTTGGTCCACCGGGATGGTGGTCGTAGGGGATCCGTATGGAGGAAGGGCCTCCCATACCTTGCTACAAAGCCTCCCCCAGCCTATCAAACAACGCAGATGGGCAAAATCATCTCCCTAGAAAATATTTTAGCAGGAAACAAAGAGCACAATATGCGATAACCTACTGGTTCTGGTAGCTCAGGGTCTATGTCGCGGTCATTGAGGGCGAAGGAAAGACCTATTCCAAAGCTCCATCTACGGTCCAACGCATAAACACACCAGAAAATCCTCGAGGCCTTTTCTCGGTGATCCTCTGACTTGTAGTTATCCACGAGACTACGTCGTCGGTGAAGTCCCATTTCCAAAGTCATTCGAGCAGCATTGCCAATAGTCCTCCAGGCCAAAAGATCCTCATCAATCTGAAAATAATATGTGGCCTACTGAGTAGTTAGTAAGGAGATCTTGAAGATGAGCATTGCTATAGCCAAGACTTCCCATCAAAGCTAACCATTGCAAGTCTCTCAAGTCGACATCGGGCGACCGGGTGACTTGCGCGGCCTTCTTATCAGTCGAGTCGATCAGTTTCGAGCTTAACGGATTTTTTCCTTTCGCTTCAATGACAACTGCTATAGCTACGGCTATTTTCAGGATATTTATATCTCTATCTTCAGATATATCGCAAGCGGTCCTAGAGTCTGGATTTGTGATTTCCATTTGTTTAGAGAATTCCGTCATCTTCGTGCTAGCCACGGCCACCAACTCATCGCTGTTGATGAAGGGATAGAGAGCTTCAATTTCTTCGTGGAAGACTGCTATGAGGCGACAGACTTCTGTTAGGGGTATGGCGAGCAGCGGGTCTGATACGGATGAGAGGGGATTGGCTATCAGGTTCCCGTCAATATCTGGCTCTGGCGACGCTTCTCCAGTCGATGATGCCGGAGATGGAGACCCGCTGGTTGTGCCAATTGTGGTCGGAGAAATTCCCATCTGCGAGAGAGAGGTCCTTGCAACATCCAAGCTGAATGCGGACCGCGTGTGGCCTACAAACAATGGCTGTTGTGGCTCATGCTGGTGGGAGGTTGTCTTGACCGAGTAGTCACGTCGACTTGGCTGACTCGGATTGGCGGGCGACGACGGCGTAGGAACCAGCATATCTAGTTTTTGATTTAACCCTTTGAGCTGTGAGGCGAGAGACTGCACCTGCTCCCTGAGGGCCGCGATGTCATTGCCGAGAACGGGGACGGCCTCGGTGATAGAGACACCCGTTGGACTTTGCAGACGTAAGTTGCATTGCCGTTGGAATTATCGCACGACTACGCAAAAAAAAAAAAAAAAAAAAAAAAAGAGGCCCTCGCCCCTCGGAGTGAGGTTGGCCGGCAGTAACAACGGCATTAACCGAAGGAGAGGGCTGTGGCGAGCGAGAAGGTATTACTCACGAGTATGCGTAGGAACAGGGCCCGCCCGTTTTCATACACCGATGGCAGCTTATCGCACCCTCATCACGATCGCATTTCAGCTTGCGTTTTCTACAACGGTCGCTGCGAAGGCAGTTAGTCGATCGGATCATAGTGATGAATGCCGAGGCACAATACTATACCATGCATTGGTATTATATTTACCACGTTTGGGCCTCGCGTTTTCTTGACCGGGAAATGCTTGCGGTCGTTTCTGCGCTGTCGGCGGAGAATGCGTTCGACGGCCTCCAGGGCTCTCACCCTCGTGCATCGTTGATAGGGAGGGCTGAGGTTAGTTAGTATCCAAGAAAGCATCAAGATCGCTAAAAAAGCGATGACGGTCAACGTAAATGAGGGAAAGCCTATCTAGATACCTATATCTAGATGGGGGCAAGGGTCGGGGGCTAGGGTCGGGGGCTAGGGTCGGGAGGGTGCGGTACCCGGGCGAAATCTGGGGATTTAGGTACCTCCATACCCAGCCCACAGCTTCGTGGGGTATATACCTAAGTAGCTCATTAGGCACCTACATACCTACTTAAGGTACGCTACAGTGCAATTTAGGTACTTCATATTCTTCTTGGTCTTTATGAGAATCTCACTTTTCGGTACCAACATAATATCTTTATTCAACTATAGTAAAGTCGGCACGGTTAAGCGGTGAGCTCACCCTCATCTCATCCCATTGCTATCGCACAGGTCCGGCTCGGCTCAGAACCAGTACTTCGAAGCACGGGGCTTACAGACAAACCATGCATCGTCCAACGCTTTGACGGCCTCCTCAGGCAACGGGCCCTTCTCGAGGTCCGTCAGGTTACTCTCCAGATTCCCAACACTCCCCGCACCCAGAATCACGGCGTCGTTCAGTTCGCGCTTCAACGCCGAGTGATGAGTAAGCCATCGCAGCGCCATCTCGGAGACCGTGAGGTTCAGCTTCTGCGCAACCGGCCGAATGATGTCCAGTGCGTCGTAGTAGCCCTCGTTCCAGTGGTGCTGCAGATGGAGATTCCCGACCGGCTGGTCTCGCTCGTACCGCCCCGTGAGGATGCCGCTGCCCAGCGGCGAGTACACGTAGAATGAGATGCCGTAGTGGCGCAGGCAAGGGAACAGCTCGTCCTCGACGCGGCGCTGCAGCGCGTGGTAGTGGCCTTCGTACGCGGTGGGTTTGATCCAGCCGTGCCTTTCACAGATCTCGCACATCTGCGCCACCTCCCACGCCATATAGTTGCTAATGCCGAACCGGTTGAAGTACCCTTCGCGATGGAGCTCGTTCACGGCGCGAAGGGTGTCCTCGTATGAATGCTTGCGATCGGGCCCGTGCAGATAGAACATCTCAATCTTGTCTGCCTTGAGCGCTTTCAAGCTATCCATTAGCCCGCGACGCACATCCTCCGGTGCGTGCGAGTATCCACGGCCCTTCTCCATAGGGTGTCCCGCCGTCGGGAATAGCTTAGTATCCACTAAGATTGGCTTCGGTCAGTAGGACATGAACATCGTGTTAATATTGCCCACTCACTCTTGAGGTCACGGTTCTGCCATTTAAGGTCACCAAGAAGCTCCTCCGTCGTACCCTCTCCATACGCACGGGCTGAGTCCAGTTCATTATGGCCGTGGCGTTTGAATACCTCGAGCACTTGCGCGGCCTGTTCCACACTGTTGATGTGCGGCGACCCCCGAGTATCTACATCGACTCAGTCAGCACCAGGAATTGCAATATGTTGAAGGACTTGGAAGAGACACCATACTCGCGGCGCCGAACGACATCGTTCCACAGACAACCTTCATCTTGGCTGGTGTCGACATCTTTGTTTCTGTAATGATCTAGGTGTAGAATTCTGTAGTCTCGCGTTTTGGTGTTAAGTGTTTGATGGTGCGAACAAAACGATGAACTAGACGTCCGACACTTGAATTATATATCGCCATCCCTCAAAATAGCGGCCTTGATATCATTTTCCATGTCCAGATGAACAGCTGAGCCGCGTCAACGGTCTTCGATCTCAACGGGGCTGCTATACGTCGAAGCGTCCAATGAGAAGCCAGTGTTTGCGAGCCAACCAATCGAACTCCATTTCCGCCCCAGCGAAGAAAAAGATGCGAGTACAGTTATACACAGCCTACTTCCGGGTTACGAACCCTCCGGACTAGACTTCCCCTACCTTAAAGCCAAGAGAATATGCAGTCCACGGCGGTTATAAGCTTAAATCCGGGCAACAGGGGCAAGGTGACCATGGCTAAGTACTCAGCTACCTTGGTAACACAACAACCACGGGGGAAAGATATCATTATGGCAGACTCGTATATTCACGAAAGCGTATAGGTACACAGCTTCCTACAACTCACAGATGTGTGACATGACATGAAAATTGTTACGATCATGACTTCCCAACCCATACACCAAACCCCATACAGCAATGATCCCGATATACATCATATATAGTTCTTACACGGCGAGTATATTTAAATCAGATCTACACCGTCATTCGGACTGATGAACACCCCCGAGCCCGACCGACCGAAGGGGAAATAATGCTGCCCCCTATATACCCATACCTCCCATCTATGAGAACAGAGGTCACCGCACATGTTGATAAACGCCTGGATCGGATGAGACGGGTCCACGTCTGATTCGAATGAAGACCATGTACGGTACAGCTGTTGAGCTTCTCAGGTGGGCGTGTTGGGATCAGAGCCCGCCATGCATATATGGCTCTCTCATTCCAAGCCCTGACACTGGCCCCGGTAACCCGAAGACAATGGAGGGGCAGGAAACGGTAAACGCAGTTGGGGGATGAAAGGCAGATGCAGAAACCCCATCATGTAATGAACTAACTGTTTCTATCGGTATCTCAACACATATCAAACATAACTAAGAAGGAATTCAGGCAGCAACCGCGTGTTATGACGATCTTAAGAAATTAGTAGTGACGTCGCTACTAAGAGTTAGGCCTTCGCACAGTAGTATTATCGTGAAAGATGCCTAAGCAAAATTATTAACCCCCAATAGAAAATAGTGTATACTCTAGCTAGTGTCTATGGTTTTTCTAGTGCCTATAGCAAGTTAGTAATGAGCTGTGTCCGATGTCATGTGGGGATACTCACTATGGCGTATTTGCTTCTGCGCCGAATCTTCTCTCCAAACAAGACCAGGACCCAGGGGACCACCGCCAGAACACTCGCAATAGCCCCCAAGAGCCCGCCAGCAGCGTCTTCCCCCAGGTTCGTGAACAGCAGTGCAGTCACCAGGGGAAACACACCACCCAAGATATTGCGGCAGAACGATTGAGCCGCGAGGGCCGACGACGCGTAGGCCTGGTAAATATCGGCAAGATAGTTGAAGGTGGCCAGGTAGATGTAGTAGATGCCTATTGTGGCAAATCCGATGCCGATAGTAGGGGCGATCCAGTGATTCGAAGGTTGGGCGGAAAATCCGAAGAGGTACAGGCCGGTGGGGAGTAACACGCCCAGGAAACATGTGAAGTAGAGTCTAGACTCGGGCGAGTCGGCCGGGAACCGCCGCCGAATGAATACCCAAAGGCCATGAGAACTGGGCTCGATGACGTCGGCGTCGCTGTCGCTTCCTGGGCCCGTCGGCGTACCTTTCCAATTGGGGTGATTTACTAGATTCTCCTGAAGGATGCCGAACACGGTGGCTACGATAGACCCGACAATCATAGCACCGAAGACGTACCCAGACTGCTGGGTACTGAAGCCATACTGCCGGCGAAACACGAGCGGGATTGATCCGAACGTCAGGTAGAGAACCGCCCACGCAAAAGATACCCATAGGGAGAAGAAGAACACGATGGGCTCGGTGAAGAGCAAATGGAAAGGACGCGTGAGCGACGTAGAAATCATAGTCATGATGGAACCCCTGTTCTCGTCTTCCAAGGTTGTCCACCGAATGCGTTGCAGTTTGGGACCATCTGGACGATCCCTAGACGGGAACGATCCCGACGGCTGTTTCTCGTAGTTTTCGGGGAGCGGGCGAAACACAGGGGCCGCATTATCCTGAACCCAGACTCCCACGAAGCCTTTCTCCTCCAATTCTTCATACCATTTATTCAATGCTTTCGCTTTCTTCGAGAGGACCACCGAGCCACGGCTCTCCTTGAACAGGGCGACAACGGCAACCCCCACGACAAAGTCCGCAATGACTTGGTGCCAGAACACCCACTTCCACGTCTGGCCGTTCGAGCCACTAGACTCGACGATGATGGAAGAGACCAAAGGGCCCAGGCCCGTGCCCACGAGCACCGCCCCGCTGAAGAGCGCCATGGGGGTATTCCGGGCTTCCTTATCATAGAGGTCGGAGATGACGCCGCCAACCATGGTGCTGAAAACGCTGCCGCCGACGCCCTTGAAGAACCGCGCCAGCAACATACCCGGGACCGTGGTGACGACGCCGCACACCGCCTGGAACACGGTGAAGACGACGCCGGCGACGGCGAAGACGGGGTAGCGCCCGTTGATCTCGGAGAACGGGGCGAGGACCATGGGCGCGTAGGCGAAGCCCAGACAAAACGTCGTGACGCCCAGCAGAGCCACCTCGCGGGTCGTGCGGAGTTCCGCGGCGATCAGGTCCACGGGCGGCGAGTATGCGCCGGCGGTATACGCGGTGAACAGGGTCGCCACACAGGATATCGCCACCATGACGTTCTTGCGGGCCCTGGGCCAGCGCAGCGGGTCGACGTACTGAGAGAAATCCGGCGACTCCGGGATCCCTGAGCCCGCTGCCGCCCCAAAGTTCGGGGCCGGCAGCACGGTGTCGAAGGTGAGATATAGGTAGTCAATCTGACTGTCGCGATCTAGCGATGCGGAAACCTGGGTGCTCGTCCCTGCCGAAGATGCCGGCCGCCAGGTGACTTTTGAGGCTTCTTTATCATTCTCACTTTCCCTTGCGTCTGCTTCTTCTATCGCATCTTGGGGTTGATTGAGGCGGGAATGGAGATGCTGGGTAGCATTACTACCTTTCGTTTGTTCAGATACTTTATCCAGGCAGTTTGATTCTAGTCCATCCCGAGCCGTTGGGTTGCCAAGACCTACCGGGTCCATCGTGGGCTCGAAAGACGGCACGCCCGTACGTGCTGATGATACGTTATCGCCGAACACACGAAGTACTAGAACGAATACAGTGAGGGTGTGGCCGATATGAGGCAAGATTATATGACCGGATAAAGGAAAAAAAATAAAAATTAGATTCGACGGTGTAGGTGCTCTCTCAAAGCAAGCTCGATCGGTCGGCCTTTCGCGCTTACGGTAACGGTGGACTTCGAGAGCAGATAAAGACCCGCTTGGTCCCGGTAATAATACAAATAGGTGAACGAATAGGTAAAGTCGCTGTGGGCTGGGAAGAAGCTCCTTTTGGCCTGGCGGAGACCGGCAGGCAGACAGAGCCCATCAAAGCCCGAAGGGGTGTTCTAGCGGTGCGGTGCACATCAATTCCATCATCAATATCGACATCATCGTCATCATCATCCAAGGTCTCAGTTCTCGCGGATAGTTACCTACATGCGGTACGTGCGCACTCATTTTGTTTGGTGAGGACAGGATTCATTAGCATTCGGACATAAGCATGAGACAGACAGACAGACAGCACAGTCAAGTCAGGTCAAGTCAGAAAGGCCCGCTGACGAAAATCGTCGACATCGGCCACGAGTAGGTCTGGCACCGCTGCATGCCGTGCGCATCTGCCGATACATAGTGTAGTCGAGCGAACTCGAGTCAGTGGGCTCTCAACTCGGCGCCTCTCATTTCAGCGATAGGTATTGATAGCGAATCACGAACTTCCATCATCACCACCGCGGCGGAGCATCCATCTAACAATAACAAGAGGTTCCGAGTGAATGTGTGCCGTTCTATCTAGGTAACTGGGTATATCGCTGCTCGAGTAAGGTTATCCATCATAAGACGAATCCGACACACCAAGGTTTATATTATCGAGATCCCCAGAGATCCCCAGAGATCCCGGCGAGGAACTATCGATAAGTCACGCGTGGTCTCACACCTACTAGTAGAATGGACAGAGCAAGGTGTGATGCAAACCAAATCCGTTGCTGTGGGAAGCTGGGGGTTATCGTGTAGTGTAGACTGGATATACTAGCCCGTCCGCCACACCTTTACAAGTAGCAGTAGTGTAACGACGGTGAGAACCGGGATTTGGCGACGGAAAGCCGCCTTCACTAACTATATGTAGATACTATACTGTAGAAACCCCCAATCTTCCGCCCAATCTTAGTGTACCTATTAGCACCGCATACCAGGTTGCTCCCCGCTCTTGAGTCACTGGTCAGTGACGCCAGCACCCCCGCCGCGCGATCGAAGAAAAGCTTGATGCAGACGAAGTTCTGCTTATTTCCGGGCTTGTGGCTGGCTTGGCGTCGGCACCCGGCAGCCGGCAACCAGCATAGCATGTCCAATCTACAGTAGGTCAGGATAGAAATAGGTACAACGATCTACAGCCCGTCCACAGAAGATATCTATCTACTTGCATACGATACCCGAACGGTTTTCTTTTTTTCTTCCTTTCAGCGAAGTCAGCTGCTGCTGCTGCTGCCGGGTGTGGGTGATTAATAGATCAGACAGCGCCCATTCCAAAAAGCAACCGAAACACTATATAAGGTGATATTATAAAGTAGCATGCATGTCCGGCCAATTCTCGTGAGCGCGCATTCCACCGTTTGAATAATCCCCGTGTCTTTTTTCCGTTGTGTTCTGACAGCAAACGTTTCCTGGTTGGTTGCACTACGCCAATATGCGCTTGTGCGCCGTGAAATGGTCTCAGATACCCTCCATGTGGCACGAAATCAGTCATACATGACCCCTACAGCGCCGTGTCGATCTCGTTAATGCAGTTTATCTGCGGTTGATCGTCCAGCGGCGTGCAGCGAGGCATGCAGCTTGGGTAGATTTCGACGGTGGCTGATAGGGGTAGGAGATACTATATTTACTAATTTTCACCGGCAGCCAAGGACCCTTGCATCATGTAGGCACCCGGCGATGAGAACACGGAGGCGACGCCGGGGGATATCGCCAAATTCGACACGCTTTTTAGTACTGTTATCATGACGATGTTAGGTTTCAGATGAAGAGAGAAGAGAAGAATTGGAATACTAGTACAGTAAGTATTATTATACACTTTACACTACTACAGTTACACCACGCCGCATGTCTTACTATACGGGTATGTAACTAGATACTCAGGAATAGCCAATGGACGGTGCGAGCCAGGCGTACGAGGCCAGCCAGCGACGCATGCAGATTCCTCAACCCCCTCAGAGTTGAGATGTTTCTACCCATATGTCTAAGAGAAAAAAAAATGCTAGTGAGAGCTTCGTCACCTGCCTAGCAAGCTCAGGATAGCCCCGACCGCAGTAAAGAAGATGCGATACATCCAATAGCTCAATCCCGTAGCATGCCCTACTTTGATACGCCAATGGGAGCTCTTGAGTGTCGAGACGGCTCGGGGGATACTTCGCTTATCGTACGCCTTCGCCGCTCGGTTCAGATTAGTTGACTGGCATAGCTGCTCAGCCAAGTCCCACCCGTCCTTCAATGCCAAGTTGGCACCATTCCCAGCAAATGGACTCACAGCGTGATTTGCGTCTCCGACGAAAAGGACCGGGCCTGTTTTCATATCGTGAGGAAAGGGTTGCTTGTCCCTCGCGTTCAAGACGAGCGTGGTTGATGGGTCCGTCGCGTCAAGGATAGTCTGGAATGGTTCTGCTATATCCCTTCCAAACTCTCTCACTTGGCGAAGAAATTCTCGTGCTTGTTGCGAATCACTATTATCGTACTTTGGTCTCGGTTCCGGCTCCAGGATGCTCAAGGCCCACACAAGCGTGTGCTGGTCCACGCGCGAGAAGAAGCAAGAGGCGCCCGTCCCCGTTAGGACGCCACCCCAGTTAGCGTCAAGCGGAGAAGGGAGATCTGCTTCGAATCTGGCGCTCCCTGCCATCTGGACCGATCCGGCATACTGCAGGTTGTCATCTGGCCGCAAACAGGCTCGGATCTTGCTAGAAGCCCCATCAGCGGCCACGAGGAGGTCACACTCCTCCTCGGTCTCGGCCGACTCCTCGTCGACGAGCCGAATTCGGAGCCGGCCGCCTTCGAGTTGCTGCACAGAAGTGCACGCCGTGCCCCAGCGAATATCGGTGCTTGCAGAAGCCGCTTCGACAAGCACACGCCGAAGATCCCTTCGAGCTATACGCATGCCTGCTGTCGGCAGGCCCGCTATCGCCTTCGGTCGCACGCTAATCATGGGCTGAAACTCATGCGTCCACATAGTGAAGTGGCCTGTCTTTCTATCCTGCTCTTCTACACTGAACACAGCTAGATCTACGATTTCGTCAAGCAGACCAAGCTGTTTCAATGCGTACAGCCCACTATCGTGGTCGACGCCATTAAGCGATAGCGAGTATCCTTCCCGGCCAATACTTGATTCTTTAGCATCACGGTCGTAGATAACGACGACTGGGGGTTCGATGGACGGAGGCCATAGTTTCCGGAGGGCAATGGCGAATGCGAGGCCAGCAATCCCAGCACCAGCCACAACGATCTTCTTTCCAGAGAGGAAATGTTGTTGTGCCTCATGCGCGCTCATCGTGTCACCAAGATCCGTCACCCGAATCGGCCGGTAGGATAAAATTTTATCGAATCCTAAACCAAAGTGATTACCGTACTAAGCCGGGTGAGAAAGCAATAGTAGGAATGATAAGTAGGTTGGCTACAGATAATTGCACTGCTGGAGACGTTAATCAATGCGGGCAGTTTGGCAAAGTTAGGATAACGCAGGTCGCCCAAACTTCATCTTATACTTCGACCATTATGAAGACGAACTCATGGCGCCGCGCGTCTCTCACGATACGGTAGCATCAGAATAATCAGAATATGCCTCACCACCATGCCAGGTACAGATGGCTCATAATGGCTGCCTATTTCTGAGCCCGAGCGATATGAAATTGGTGGATGAGTCGGCGAGCAACGACAGGCCTGGACGCCTTTTATTAAACGGTGTTGACTTGCTACTGTTTTCATTGGTTGAACAGGCCCTAGCATCGGTCATTACACGGTGATCTCGAGACCGGGCACCCAGAAAATGAGTCACGATCGGCGAAGTTCTTGCCCGGGCTCCGGAACCGAAATACGAGGAGCACGGGAAGACAATAGGGACAGGTGCGGCTGAGATAAACCTCTTAACTCATTGCATTAAAACGGCTGCCTGGCCTGTTATTCCTATCCGGCTACGGGACATCCCGAGGAGAGCGGAACAGGACGGATCTGTGAGAGAGAATGCACACTAAACACTGGGAATCGTCCAAGTCGCAGCAACAGATCAGATGAATGTCGGTTGCCATGTTTTCAATATGAGAGAGCAAAGGGTGCTGCCGCCTGTCCAAGTCCGGGCCTTTAGCCAAAGTCGTAAATATGCGAATAAGCAATTGAGTATATCCATAAATGCATATATCTTCAATCCAACTTATTCACTAAACAGGTGTATCTACCCCTCCATTCAGCTCATCTTGCTATGACGATACCGCAAAAAAACGAACGTGGGGCAAAACTACCTACATCTAAAAGTACCTACTTAATCTACGAGCGTACTCGGGAAGACATCGTCGCCGTCACGCGGTTACATCGCCTTGCTGCATTCGCATACACCAGCGCAATTTTAAAGGATAAATAACACAGAAGAAGCCAATACACCATGGACGACGAGCTCTTCAAAATGTCAGGGCCTGTCCCGGCCAACTTCGACGCTGAGAACGCCGATAACCTGGAAGATGTGAGGCGACGTCCTCGGCGTCATTCCCTCCCAAACAACTCGTCGCATAGCCTGGCTAATCGAATCCGTGCCGTCGCTATAGATTGAAAAGCAGTTCGCTGTCAAGGGTTCGTCTTTACCAGGGAGGGCCTTCCTCCTCCTCCCCCCCCTCTCTCTTCTATTTTTCCGACACTAAGGATTACCATCATCATCATAGCCGTGCAACATCTCGAGACGTACTGGGCAATTCTGCAGAAGGTGAAGGGTTCCGCGCTACGGCTCACCAGGATGGACGACGACATACTCGAGCACCTGAAGACCGATTTCCCCGACTTTGACCCCGCCGCGACGATAAACGAGGATGAAATGAAGAGCAAGGCCGGCAAAGACAGGTGGCGCAAGTTCATGATGGCCTACGAGAAGAAGATTGATGATTACAACTTCGGCACCATGCTACGCACGAGTCCCAAGGCCGAGTACGACCAGGACACGACGATATTTGGTACGCGCCCCTAATAAAGCTGCCTGCCCTCCAGTATACACGAGAGTTAAGGGAGTGCGGTAGCTGACTATAAATCGTACAATCTACCTAGTTCCGAGAATGCAGTTTTACGCCGTCGAGATCGCCCGAAACCGCGCCGGGTTGAATGACTGGATCTATGAAAAAGCGAAGGCCGAGAAGAAATAAGAAGGTATCAACATGACCGTGGTAAATGCTAGGCATTCTAGGGATAGCACAAGCTAGACTAATATGACGCTGCGCGAGGAGCCCACGCGCAGCCGCTCGGGTTTCGATTATATCCTCGACATCAAGAGAGTTGTCGGTTCGTCCCGGCGGCTAAGCGACGGGCTTTCGCATATTACTTTTGATCACGTTTCTGTTTCCCTCTTCCGGTGCTCAATATGACACACAGACACGCAGCGGGCGACTGGGGTTTTGCATGCTCATTCTGAACGCAAAGGGCCACGAATTATGTTGCTGTGGTTATTGGAAAGTTGACTTCGGTACGCCAGAAGGTCTACAAGCCCAGCCGCCTTAACCCAACCCCTTCCCCCCCTGCTCTTTAGCCAACCTCGAGGCAGCTTCAAATATACGACGCGCTCGCAGTTGCTATCAAGCCAACTGATTTTTTTCCTCTCAACTAGCTATGAAGCGTATAAAGTGAAATTAACCAATCAATTGTTATTGTTTTAAAATGAAATGTCTCGGTCTCTTTGAAAGGACATGCGCCACGCAAAGTCGTCGGTTGAACGCAGGTAGCCACATAGAACAAAGGTAGCTGTACAATCTCTCTTTCGTCACGGCGTGCACACGACTGCAGTGCTGCCACCCTCGGCAACAGGACTAATCAACATAAACGATCCATAAACAATTCGCGCGTATACTGTTGGGCAACCAGATGCACAGAATAAATACGCCATGCGCCAGCTAGAGTAAACAACACTGTCCTGTCACCCTAGTCACCTCAGCAATGTCAATCGAGGCAACGCAACAACCTTGTTGCGTTGGACGGTACCGAGCCCAAAACCATCAACCGAATTCGTGGCCACGCGCCCTTGAGCCCCATCGCGCCCCAGTAACATTCCTTCCTGATCGGTGAAAATGGAGGAGGCGGCGTCGACTCGCACTGCTCAGCCCGTCTCCCAGCAGCCACAAAAGTCCTCTTTCCGAGACTTGTTCACATTCACAACATGGCGGCATTATTGGGTTCTCGGCGCCGGCTTAGTAGGGGCAGTCCTAGCAGGTGCTTTCATGACTTCCATGTCCATCCTACTCGGCCGAATATTCGCAGTCATTTCTCAGTTTGGTTCAGGCCGTCTCACCGGGGCCGACACTTCGGCTCAGATCTCGTCGTGGTGTGTATTGCTAGCGGTGGTTGGTGGTGCGGGCTTTTTTGTTAACTTCGCCTTCATGTTCTCGTGGGTCGCGTTCAGTGAATTGCAGGCGAGAAGCATTCGAACCAGAATGTTTCGCGGCTTGTTGAAGAAGGACATGGCGTGGTTCGACACCCAGCAAGATGGCGTTGCTAGTCTACTCGTCAGACTCCAAACGTATATTTCCACGCCCAGATCCAGAGAGTAGAGTAGAGGAGCGTTACTGACAGCGCGCCAGGCAAACACGCGAGGTGCAGATCGCATCGTCCGTAGCCCTCGGTTCTCTATCCTCCAGAATCGCCACTTCGATTGCGAATCTTGCCGTCGCCCTGTCTACTGCATGGAAGCTGACACTGGTGCTGCTAGCGTCTATTCCCGTGTCGGTCGTCATTCTCCAGTTCCTCTCTCGCCCCGTCCAGCCAGCGATTCAAGCGCAAAAAAAAGAACTCTCGCGCGCCTCCAAGTACGCATTCTCAGCTATCTCTGCAATTGACCTCGTCAAGGTTTTCAATGGCGTCGATCACGAAACATGGCAATACGTGGCTGCGATTAGACGGTCTATGCAAAGATATCTCATACAAGCCCGCGCCAACGCATATCAGATGGGCTACGTCAAATTCTGGCTTGAGAGCCTTTTCGTTGTTGGATTCTATTACGGTGCCGTTCTCGTCGATCAGGGCCTGGGCCCGGGTAGCGTTCTGACCACGTTTTACGCCGCTCTCGCAGCGCTACAGGCCATCGAGGCATTCGTTCCTACCTACCTCGTTCTCGCGAAGGGAATTTCCGCAGCTCAAGCTCTTCGTTCTATCTCCCATAATATAGAAGACGGCCGGACAATTCATCCTATGACGGGCGGCTATATTCCCAGAGAATGCATGGGTGACGTAGAGATGCGAAACGTAGGAGGCTCTCCTCTCAACACTCATTGATTAAGCTAACACCCATCTCAGATAATCTTTGCCTATCCGTCGAATCCGTCTAAAATCGTCCTCCAAAAGTCTTCGTTTCACTTTCGAGCCGGTGAGCTTTGTTTCATCGTCGGGAGAAGCGGTTCAGGAAAGAGCACGCTAGGTAATCTCTTGCTAAAATTCTATGAGCCGCTCGCCGGCGAGATTTTGATCGATGGCAACGCAATTCAGACGTTGGATACCGACTGGCTTCGATACAATGTCACCTTGATTCAACAGACCAGCGTTCTCTTCAACGGCAGCTTCTTCATGAACGTAGCTTTCGGTCACGCAGCTCCCACACGAGTCTCCCTAGAAGAGGTCAAAGCTGCTTGCGAGACAGCACTACTGCAATCCACAATAGCAAGTCTCCCGCACGGTATGAACACATATGTCGGTGCTGGCGGCCACAATCTCAGTGGCGGACAAAAACAGCGGCTCGCTCTCGCCAGAGCCAAGCTCAGAGACCCCCCAATTCTTATTCTCGATGAAATCACCAGCGGCCTAGATCCGGTCAGTCGAGGGCTCGTTATGGAAGCAATTAGGAGGTGGCGTCAGGGGAAAACCACGATTATAATCACTCACGAGGTTACTCAAATCAAGGACCCTGATTTCGTCTATGTCATGGATGATGGGTGCGTCGTACAGGAAGGCTTATATTCTGACCTTCAACAACAGCGTCAAGGCTTGCTTGCTCAACTTGTTGCGGCCGCGATAACACCAGAGCCAATTGCAGGTCGCAGCACGGCAGATTCAGAGTCGAGGCAGCCGAGAAGTACTGTTGTTAACTTCTCGCGGCCATTGAGCGACGCCTCCCAGAGTGACCCTCTAGTTGCTGGATCCCCTTCCCCAGGCGAAGCACTTCGCGGTGTACCATCTTCATCTCATGATGTCTTCAATATGGCTAGACATAGTTCTCAGCTACGATTGCTTGGAGACCATCGTAGTCATCATATAGATACCGCCGGAACATTGAATGCTTTAGCTGTAGGAACCGAAAAATCCTCAAGGCGAGGTTTCAGCAGAATGGTAGCTTCACTCAGCCGACAGTTCACGGCTTCGCGCGCGCCCACCCCCCAACTGCCCACAACGTGGGATTCCAGGGAGCAGCCGCTCACCCCAGTATCCCCAATCAGGGCCGGCAGTATTTTTCGTCTACAAACCATTGGTGATACTGTGAAACACGATCGACAAGGCTCCGGATCCTCCAGGTCACGGCATCAACGAAATATAAGTTATCCTACGACTAAACCGGAGCGACATCTTGAGGTCAAGGATAAACAAGACGGGAACGCGTTGAGCGATGAAGGAGAAACCACTACGCTCTCTCTGGCTTCTATCTATAAAACAGTCTGGCCGTGCCTTGGGTTGAAAGAAAGGATCTTCATCGTAGTGGGATGTCTTATGTCCCTCGTCCTTGCAGGTTCTGTGCCCGCATTTTCCGTCGTGTTCGCCAACCTATTAGCCGCTCTCTACCAAAAAGAACATCGGCAACAGGCAGGCCAGAAATGGGCCATCATACTTTTGGCTATCGCGGTATCTGGTGCCGCCGCTACTTTTCTAAGTCACTATCTCCTCGAATGGGCCGCCCAGGCTTGGATTAACACCCTTCGGCGGCAAGCCTTTGACCGAGTACTCCGTCAACCCAAAACCTGGTTCGAAAACCCCAAGCACTCAGCCAGCCGCATCAATGAGTGTCTGGATCGAAACGCCGAAGAAATGAGGAATCTAGTCGGTCGCTTTGCACCCCTTCTTCTTGT
Organism: Xylariales sp. No.14919; assembly: GCA_002003505.1. Lineage (NCBI taxonomy): Eukaryota > Fungi > Ascomycota > Sordariomycetes > Xylariales > Xylariales sp. No.14919. The sequence goes on along the minus strand of BDMC01000060.1, from coordinate 72,063 downwards.
CGTCGTCTTCATGATCCTCGCCTCCGTCAGCTGGGCATTGGCCATTTCTTGGAAGCTCACACTCGTGAGCCTAGCGGGCGGCCCCTTTCTCATCGCCGCCACCAAGGGCTACTCAGCTGTGTCGAATAAATGGGAAGAGCGCTGCAACAAGGCGGCAGAGGAGACAAACGCTATAGCCAACGAGACCTTTACCAACATACGAGTCGTCCGGGCCCTGACTCTTGAGGGCTTCTTTAGCCGGAAATATAACAGGTCGGCGCAGCACACATTCGAACTGGGAATCCAGAAGGCAGTCTACACAGCTGCACTCTACGCTTGTTGGCAGTCCATGTTTTGGTTCCTCATGGCTCTGGTCTTCTGGTATGCGACAGTGCTTTTGGCCGTAAACAGGGAGATAACGGTGCACTCTATTCTCCAAGTCGTCAATCTCCTCGTCCTCGGTTTAAGCACGGCTTCAAATATCCTCAACTCGGTTCCGGCCATCTCCGCTTCGCAGACTACGGCTAGTCGACTTCTATACTACGCAAATCTCCCCCTCGATTCATCCCACGAGGCAAAGGGCACGAAAACGCTAGCCCGCCCATTACCTATCCGTCTTGACAACCTCTATTTTGCGTATCCATCAAAGCGGGATTACCCCGTCTTACGAAACCTTACGTTATCGTTCGAAGCAGGCATGTCAACTGCCATCGTCGGGCCTTCGGGTTGCGGTAAAAGCACCATTGCATCCATCATCTTAGGTTTGCATGTTCCCGACACCACTATTAACTCTGTACATAGGGACGGCCCTGTCCAGCCCCTGACGTTCTCATCCGTGCCTTTCCAACAAGTCGATTTACCGAAATTGAGAACACAAATTGGCTACGTTCCCCAAGCCCCTTTCCTCTTCCCAACTTCGATCGCAGGAAACATTGCCTACGGCCTACTAGAAGACTCGCCTCTTCAATCTCCCGCCAACATCGAGCAGGCGGCCCGTGAAGCCGGCATCCATGACTTCATACATAGCTTACCAGATGGGTACGAAACCATCGTAGGCGACGGCGGACAAGCCTTGAGCGGTGGCCAGGCTCAACGCGTGTGCATCGCCAGGGCCCTCGCAAGGCGACCCAAGATTCTCGTGTTAGACGAGCCCACCAGTGCGCTAGATGCCGAGAGCGCGGAGGGAATCAGAAGGACGATACAGAGTCTCTTGAACCCTCGCCAGCACGACGGTCAAGAAGGGTCTGTCGATGACACGAAAAAGGTACAGAAGCATGAGCGTCTCTGTGTCGTTATGGTCACACACAGCCAAGAGATGATGAGAATGGCGGACCGCATCGTCGTGATTGATCTAGGCCGCGTCGTCGAGTCGGGGACATACGAAGAGCTACGTAGGAAGAAGGGGAAGTTCGCCGAGCTCGTCAGTGGCGGGCAATGGATGGGTAATAGAAGCACAACAACGCCACAGAAACGACTCGACATAAGGATTTTTGATATGGATAGCCCATCTCAGGCTAAAAGAGCTAACGATCTCCCTCTGCGACAAAATGGCAAAGGAGGTGAGGAAGAGCTCTCAGTAAGGGCTAGATGGATTGGCGCCCGTGATGTCGATTGGACTTCTGAGTCGGGTCCTTCCACGGGGATGTTGAGTCCGATGGCTAGTCCCTTCAGTCGGCCGTCGCGGAGAAGAGAACATAAGGCAGATGAAGATGTTTGATGTATTCGGTATCACTACGGATACCTACCTAGCTGTTTTGCTAGGACGTGTATATATTCAAAGACGAGCCCCTCCAGTCTCACCCAGGCCTTCCAAGCCAGCTTTTGACTAGCTGGAGTCTTATATAGCATACAAGACGCCCGCCACGTCCAAATCGAAAACGAATTGTTGCCAGCACCCATACAACTCATTGACCAAGAAAGTACATGGTTCCAGTTCAATTAGCAATCTAGACAATACTTGTTCGAAAATCTAGGATATTATCAGCGTCATCACATCATACGGCATCTCTGCGTCAGCTTACCCATCCCACACCGGAGGTCCAGCAATCGTATAATTCTGCCAAGGCGAGTCAGTCGCTAAAAATCGCGGGCTTGTGATATTAGGGCTGTGCACATACCGTAACATCCTTCATGTCATCCGCATAAATGTCGATGAATATTGACGGATCTGGTATAAATCAGTTTCTTGAAAGCATAGCATATATCTCTTTTCAACACAGTCAGGGAAACAAGAATAGAATATGCATACCATCTTCAGCGTAGGCTCCGGGGAACCTAGCCAGGTATCGTTCAGAAGGAAACGCGTTGCCGGTACCGCTGATGTTCAGATGGGCACATTCCGGGTAGAATTGAGGCCGCTTGGCGATATGGATGCTAAGAATCTCGTGCCGCACGATATACAGCCCCGGCTTGAGCGTAGCCGGAATAGTCACGGGCCAGAGGTCTGGGCTGCCGTCCCAGTTCTGGAACTTCGACTGGTACCACAGGCCACTCTCCAGCCCTCCATCTAACACTGCATCATGCCAATCAGCAAATTGCTTCTATACCGCTAGAATCGCAGCAGACAGGTCGAAAAGCTTACGGCCAGCCTCCCAGATCTTGAAGAAGTCGAGCTTGTTCACATCGACGTCCTCGCAGGACTCCCCGCACTCGGCGAGCCACACGCTCATCGGCCCAACAGGATGGAGCCACCACCAGTACACAGCGGTGAGGTTCTCGCCCGCCGCGATAGGGATGTACGACGGCGGGGCGGTCCCGGGGGTATTACAGGCGAGGCCGGAGTCGTTGACGAAGTTGATGGGCTCGATCGAGGCCCAGAGCCGCTGCGTCATCCACGGCTGGCCCTCCTGGGCCTCCCTAGGCTGATCGGGGTCGTAGCTATGATAGTCTTAGAACACCGCATGGCTAGCAAGCCGCAAACAAAGCAGCGCGTAGCAATAGAATGTTACTGACCCTCTGTACCACGTTTCGCCGACAGTGTAATTCGCCAGGCCGCCATGGCCGACGGCGCGATTCACGAGCAGGAGGCACGAGAGAAGCCGCAGGAAAGCCATCTTGGCGATACTTGGCCGGACGTCCAGAGCGAAAGGGTTTGTCTAAGGCAGACGTTACGTTTTGCGAAGCGAGAGTCTTGGGCCTCGAAGCGAGAGTCTAACCTAGGTCCATCGTCACAGGGACATGGAGGCAATTAACCGCGGCGCTTGGCGGTTGGAGCAGACCGTGTATTATTTGCACTGGTTCTGTTTACCTAACCTACAATAAGGGGCCTGCGACTATGGTCTGCTAGGCGGTTTGGATGATGGCAGAGCGCACGTGTGAGTCTGCTGCAGTTGTGATTCTTGTCCTTATGTGGTAACTCGGAGTGTCGATGGTACGGGTCTAGATAAACCTCCTAGGCGCCGGCTATTTTCAGGGATCTGGCTAGGTTATCCTCACTTTATGTCTACTGCTGACGGCAAGAATGTAAGCGTTTGAATAGTATCTAAATATCATATATATGGTTGGGCATGTGAGGGTTTATTAATTGACGCCATTAATAATGCATTTCGAGATACTGTTCATGAAATAGGCGCCTTTCGTCTTTCTAACTAAGTCTTATTAAGCGTTGTCTAGACTGGTAGAACGAACATTTGCTTTGAGAACTTCCATGGACAATTACTGCTATTAATAACTTTTAGTTGCTCGGTTCCCAATAGCATAAACAAGTAAAATTAATCGGGCTTCATGCAGAATTGCAGAAAGTTTAATGTACTTTGTATACTTAGTGTGTCGATCGACGCGGGATGCCTTGAGTATAGCTGTGATGACCGGGAACCTACCTAGATTTTATAAAAGCGTAGAACAGAAACAAGTTTTTATTGGGGCGGTACTAATCCTGCCAAGATATAGCTACTTGGGTCTTGATGCTCGGGGGATTCAAGCACGGCATGACAAAGTATAGGTAGTCAGTCGGTCACAACGGGCTAAAGGAGGACAACGGGGGCCACGGGCAGGTGATGCCCGAATGAAGAGAGCCCAACAGACGGAAATTACTAAGCGTAGACCCAACGACACCCACACAAAATATGCTGCGAGGCCATTCATCATTAATGAGTTGGGGGTCATGCTGGTCGGAAAATAGCCAGCTAGTAACGATGTCGTCTAGACATCATGCTTAATTAATGGGGCCTAGGTTAGGGTATATGTTCCGCGTTCCGTGTTCCGCAGCCGGCAAAATTGGGCGGCTCAACCATATTAACCCCAACTGCGGCATTTCGGGATGAAGATCACCTCAACTGGATAATAGTAGGAACTCGAGACCAGGTGTCAAATTGCCAAGGGAACCTCGGCGGCTCGTTTCACGTCCAGCTATCCACCTTGGGCGCGCGGCGACGACCACGAGGGGGGATGGGAACTATGGCAATAATGCAATAATGCTTGTGCCTGAATGCCCACGTGTGCTTGGATCGTACCATGCAGTTTCGATTCGCCTCTAGACGAGGATCCGACTACCAAACAATCTGGGGAAGGCCTGCAGGGCCGTATTATGGCAACAGGCTTGAACAACAGGCAAAAAAGCCCATCGGGTGAAAGTGAGGTGGCGCTGGGGGTGCACATCTATAAGTATCTATGAGCCTAGGATTAGTCGTCTGCCCCGATCTGCCTCGCCTGGTCCCCTTTTTGCATCATCCCTCCCGGTTAAACAAGCACCGCTAGCATAGCTCTCCAAGAAGAAAAATGGTTCGCCTCCTGACTACCGCCCTCGTGCTGGGCTCCTCGGCATGGGCTCTCCCCTACAGCGAGATTTACGAGCGACAGAACAGCTCCTGCACCCTCAAGGACAGCTATCCCACGATTAGCGATGCCAAGCTGCCCGACCCCTTCACCTTCTCCGATGGCAAGAAGGTCGCTACTCAGGAAGACTGGAAGTGCCGCCAGGCTGAAATCAGCAAGCTGTTGCAGCAGTACGAGCTCGGCGACTACCCGCCACCCCCCGACAAGGTCGAGGCCTCGCTCAACGGCAACTCCCTGTCTGTCAAGATTACCGTCGGAAGCAAGAGCGTCACGCTCAGCACGACCATCTCGAAGGGCAGCAGCGCCGCGCCAGGCCCGGCCGTGATCAGCATCGGCGGTTCCTCGCTTCCCATCCCCGGCACCGTGGGCAGCATCAACTTCGGCAACGACGCCTGGGGAGGTCAGCAGAACTCGCGCGGCCAGGGCTCTTTCTACCAGCTCTTCGGCAACACGCACTCCGCCGGTGCCCTCACGGCCTGGGCCTGGGGTGTCGACCGTCTCATCGACGGCCTCGAGCAGCTGGGCTCGGCCAAGACGGGCATCGACACCACCCGGCTCGCTACGACGGGCTGCTCGCGCAACGGCAAGGGCGCCTTCGTCGTCGGCGCGCTCGTCCAGCGCATTGCGCTGACGCTACCCCAGGAGTCCGGATCCGGCGGTGCGGCCTGCTGGCGCATTTCTGACTCGGAGGAGTCCAAGGGCAAGAACATCCAGACGGCGCACCAGATCGTGACGGAGAACGTGTGGTTCAGCAAGCGGCTCGACACCTACGTGCGCGCGGTCAACACGCTGCCGGTAGACCACCACTTGCTCGCGGCACTGGTTGCTCCACGTGGCTTGTTCGTCATCGAGAACGACATCGACTGGCTGGGCCCCGTGTCGACGACGGGCTGCATGAAGGCCGGCCGCCTGGCGTACCAGGGCGCTGGCGTGCCTAACAACATGGGCTTCTCGCTCGTCGGCGGCCACAACCACTGCCAGTTCCCGTCGTCGCAGCAGGCCGACCTGACGACCTACATCAACTACTTCCTGCTCAAGGGCGCCACCGCCCCGGGCGCTGTCGAGAAGAGCACAGCCAACGTCAACGTCGCCGACTGGGCCGCCTGGACCGTCCCCTCTCTATTAAAATAGCCCCCACGGCGAGCAAAGAAATTGAAAACAAAAAAAGGGAGGGCTACGTGTGGAGGAGGTGGGGGGCAATGCGGTTAGCATAAACTCGTGCATGTTAGCTGTTGATGGCGATTGGGTTTAAATGAACATAGGCACTAGTTTAAGTTGCATATTTCGCCTTGTAAATACGAGAGATATTCCATAAACGTGAAGAGGCAAGCGAGAGAGTGAGTGAGAAAAGAGTCTTATTTGTGAACTATTCTATTCTACTTCTGTCCCGGCGCGAGGCGCGCTTGATTATTTCGCCAGCCAATCCCGGACGGTTCCCTTAAGCTCGTCCTGCTCGCGGCCGCTTGCAAGCCAAGCCTGGAGTGTCCCCTCGAGGTCATCCTCCTCGAGTCCGAGGAGATCGATCGCGTTATCGGGGCCCCGCACAGCCAATCCGGCGCCGTCGGCGTAGACTCGCTTCTTGAGCAAGTTGAAGAAGGCGCTGTGATCGCCCTTGGCGAATTTCTCGGCGCCGATCCGCTGCTGCTCGTCCGTCGTGAGATGGTGGACGGTCCATTTCTGGCCCGTCAGCTTCTCGACGAGGCCCAGGACTTGGTTCTGCGTCGGGTTGAACGAAGCGATGGAGAGGTAGCGATTGGTCGTCACCTCCGGATGCCGTAGGACGGCAGCGACAGCCTTGCCGATGTGAGGTAGGTTACTAGCCTGGTACGGCTCGTTCCCCGAGTCGTAGATGGTAGCGGTCTTGGTGGCCTTATCGAGACCGACTATTCCACGCTCTAGCGTCTGATTTGGGGCCGCGGCGCCTAGTCAGTAAAGTGCAGTTTCCCTATCGATTCTATATGGACAAAGCGGGAGAGAGAGAGTTATCTCACCCAGTCAAAGAAAAGACCCGTAGAGATGGCAGTCCAAGTGAACGACAGGTTCTGCTTCGATTTCTCGTGGAGGTAGTTCACGGCCTGGATCTTAGCCTGCAGGATAGTTCCGATAGGGTCGTTGCCCAGGAATCGCGTGTTGAGGCCGAATTCGGAGGGGATGAAGCGCCTCACGCCCGCCGCGAGCGCAGCGTCGACGAGCAGCTGCTGCGCCCCGACGGCGACCGTAGTGATGGTGGAAACCACCGCGTCCTGGCCCGCTAGAGCCGCCTTCAGGGATTCGAGAGAAGAGTAGTCGACTGCCTTGGTCGCCACGCCGGCAGGAAACGTCGCTGTCGAGCCCTCGCGGGTCAATACCGTCACCGCGAACCCGGCGTCCACGAGCCCGCTGACGATGGCTCGGCCCAGATCGCCTGATCCCTAGATCCAAGAAAATAAGCGTTGCGCAACTGCCGAGCTTACATTAAACGTCACCTACCCCGACTACCACAACGTTTTTGATTGGGCTACCCATAGCGGATGAAGTGTATTCGCGTCTACTGACCTAAGCACCCACAGGGCCACAGCGTCTATCGATGAATGTTCAGATATCGATACTAAACTATAGCGCGACGGGGACGAAAAGATCATCTGATCACGAACCTTTTATACCCAGTTCAGGCATTTAATACACTACGCTACGGGTGAGGCGACCGCGCATCTCTTTCCTCGCACTACAAGCCCCATTCAGAAGCGGAATTCCGTGTTCTGAGGGGAAGCCGGATTTCATTATTGCGTGATCGAAGGAACTCCAGGCGCCGGGACGGACGGTCCAAGACAGAACTTATAGCTGCAAAGAGGCAGGGAGACGGAATGCTTGGTAATATCCTAGCTCAATGAGCCGGATCAATAGGCGGAACGGCGTGAAGACGGGGGCCGAGACCCCGATATCAAGTTCCAAGCTATTTAGTAATAAAAAAGGCGTGCTCAAACACCCCATCTTCCGTAGAAATTAGGTTAGTTTTGGGCACCCCGTAGACAACAACCATTATTGACGGGGTTAAGTCAATATTCGAGTAGAACTCCATATCCAAGAAACTAAGGCCTGAGGGCTAATTGTACACAGCTGAAGCGATACGCCCCTGCGACGAAAACGCCTCTTTCGCAGAGTAAACGTCGTCTTTCAAGTCAATATAAGATGCGTCACATACACTAGTCGAGACTAGAAGTCATACGCAGAGAAACAAACTGAATGTAAAAACAAAAAACTTGGTATCATTAAGAATTATATATAAGAAAATGCGACGACCGCGAGTGGGCGCGAGCTCGACGATTCCTCTACCCAACCTAGGTACGTGCCCGCCAACTTTTGTACGAGTATTTACATACGTGCAACGCAGCCGGTTGCATCTATCGAGAGAAAAAAAACCTCTAAAAGAATCTCTAGTAGTTATACTTGTAGCAGAAGTGGCCCTGGAGGGTGCGCAGGAGCTGGCGGACGGGGAGATCCGGGCACTTGGAGCCGCAGATGCCGCCCATGTAGATGACGGTGTCGAGGGTGAGCGGCGTGCAGCCGTCGTTGGTGGCGCAGCCGCTGATGGTGGTGCGGCGCGAGAGGGCGCCCAGCTGCCACTTGCGGAAGACGTAGTCGACGTACAGGTGGTGCATGAAGAAGGCCGGGTCGCCGGGCGAGGCGATGGCGTCGGCCATGGTGGCGCCGACACCGTTGTGGCCCTGGGCGTGGAAACTGGGGTCGCGGGTTAGCGCACGCTCTGGAGAATAAAGATGGGGGGCGGGACTCACGTGAACTCGACACAACTGTGGAAGTCGGGGTAGGTCGAACGGGCCAGGCACGTGTTGTAGGAGTCAACACCAGTCTGGGATGTGACACCTTCGTTTACAGCACGCTGGACGCAGTGGGGGTTGTTGACGGTCTGGCCAGGTCCGAGGTTGGACTGGATGCCTGAGAAAGCCTGCGAAAGAATTAGCATGCTGGTCTGACGAGCACATCTACAGATAGGAATATACTTACGCCATTGGTAATGCAGGTACCGCGGCCGTTGGTCGCACCAGGGAGGGTACCGAAGTAGGATGTGGTGAAAATCGTGGCTTGGGCGAACTTTCCAGCCCACTTCTTCTCATCCCACCACTATTGTAGCCGGTCAGCAGGTGTTGCTCAAGCGGCGGGTGAAACGGCATGTCGGGTGAGTTGCGTGTCCGTCCCAAGCACACGGCCGAGGCAAAAACGGCGGTGAAGAAATTCAACAAACAAACGAATTAGACTTACCGGCATGGCCCGGGTAAAGCCACACTCATCGCGAAGCACCTGCTCAAAGGCCCAGACGTAGTAGCGGTGCCATAGAAGGAACTTGTGCGTTTGTGCGCTGGTGCTCTTGCTGTGGATGTTGGGAGCGTAGCTCTGGTGGAGGCGGACGAAATCCTCATATCGGTTCTTAGAATAAGAAAATTTGCCCGAGGCGGGCTTGTCGACTAGGCACTTGATAGCCTTGACGAAAGCTTGCTTGTCTGACGTCGAATAGTCGTCCCACTCGTAACGGATGTTAGGGTTGGCGCAGTCGCCAGTGTCTCTGGCTTCAAGGGTGTCGAGGACATCAGCAACAGGGTAGCTGTTGAGGGTATCGCTCTCGACAACGTGGCTAAGAACATCCTTGCCGAGGAAGTTGCCGAGAACATCGTCGACGACGTCCTCGATCTTCTCGATGGCGTGCCCAAGCTCATGCTTGACCCTGTTAGCATCGTTTTTGATCTTGTGGCTTTCCTTGTTCAACCAATCCTGCAAGTTGGCATTGTGTCCGGGGCCAAAGATGGGGAGGACGCTGAAGTTGTTTCCACCCAGATCCTTGAGTTGCTTGGCCTCGACGGGCTCGACGTGGTGAACGGCGCCGAAGTCCGCTAGCAGCAGGCCTTCGCATTTCTCACCGCGCTCGTTGAGGGTGAAGGCGACATCGTGGCCGGCGGCGGCGGCCTCCTGGGAAACCGAGACGGTCTCGCCAAACTCGGACAGCGGGAGACCTTCCTCACGGGCCGGGATGGAGGCGGCGGTCACGGCGGACGCGTACAGAGCGAGAGACAGCTTCATGATCGTCGTCGTCGGATTTCAGCTAGACAGCCTTGGTGGGATTACGAGCGGCGATTGACGTAGCGATCGATGCCCAGCAAGAGACGATCCAAATTCCCGGGGACGCCTTGCCCGGTATTTATTGCCCTCGCACTTATTCTTATTAATTATTATGATTAGGGGCTCTTTGGCCCAAACAGGACAAAGAGGGATCCTCCCACTAACACTAGCACTAACACTACATTACGCTACACGCAATCCCGCATTTCCACATTTTTGTTTTCTGCAGCCTTCTTTTTTCTCAGGGCGCCCCAAAGGAGAGAGGAGGTGGAACTCGCCTCGCGTCCAGTCACCAGAACCTGGGTGACGACGGGGTCTGACCGGGGGCCCCCCATTGACGATACGATACGAGGCCTAGCTTGCCAAGAGACAAGCGGCATATCTAGCTCCTTAATGGAGAGCATCCAGACAGGCAAGACGGGGCAGTAAGACGGAGACTGTAAAATTAGCATTTCTTTGAGTGGACCAGCCATAGAGAGGCACGTGGGTCGATTCTGCTCCTGTGTCCGGGTTCTGTGCGGGTTCTATTCAGGTACCGTCCAGGGTGGTAGTCGTTAACGGTAGCGACCTTCCAGCTTCAGTCCGTCGAGAAGAACCCCTGCATGGGCTGTCAGAGGCTGTGCTGTTGTGTTCATTTCCCAAGGACGGCGTGGGTCTCCGACAGACACATACACTATATACTAGTATGTAGTACACTACTGTCTGACCTACCAGATTGGTTAGTTCTCGATGGGTAAGACCAACGCCTTTGTACAACTGTATAGGTTACATAGTGTACTGTATTATACTAAGTAATACATAGTAGTATGTAACGGCTGACAAGCCATAGGATATACTACTGTACTACTAGGAGTAATACTAATACTGTAGAGTACCTTACCGTTGGTACTATGGTAATTATCCTCTGATCTGTGACAACATTGTTGGCAGTCCTTTCATCTCAGTTATTTACCTCCCACTCGAAGTCAAATACCTGGTATACCTCGTCTACTACCTACTACACTACACTATACTACCGCAGTATTGTAAGAAAGGCTCTGTTCTTTCTCAGCATAAATACGGAGAATGTGATTCAACCCCAGGCTAACTGAGTGCAGTCTTAATTCCCTCCTTAAAAAAATCTGCCGAAATCCGTATAGTGCAGTCTAGTACAGTACTGCTACGGTGCATTCACATCATTCACACGATGCTAAGCCTGTATTAGAGGTACCTTCGTTTGTGAGGGACGTAGGTTAACCAATGAAGTCTCTTCGAGGCCAGCGTTTCGCCCGCTGTTAAAAATACATTTTAGTCTTGTCCGCTTTTCCTCCAACAACACAACACAATACCACCTAACCTAGGTACTACAGTACGTAGTGTATGTAAGGTACAGTAGATCGATCAAACGCCGGCACTTTAGCTCAACGGTTTTAAGAAGCCGGGCTTTCGCGTTGTGCAATTGTGTATCCATATACATACTACTTAGTATATAGGGGATCCATAGGTCGGTTACCGTACCTAGTGTACTAGTACTAGTAGTAGATAGTATGCTGTTGTTGGTACACTACTTCTACACTGCGACATCAACATTAATGATCGTTCGAAAACGCGTGGCTTCACGGCTCTCATAAAATGAGAGTCGCCCGTTTGAGCTTGAACTGAGCAGCAGCGCTGGCCTAGGCTGGGCTAGGGCAGCTTCTGGGCATCTAGGGTAGCTGAAGATCTGCTGAGGAGAAGGTTTACAGTACATAGTACATAGTAGTAGGGTGTGGTAGGGTCAGCGGCTTGGCAGACCGGCGTCCTGGACCAAGAACCCCAAGCTGCCCAAGAACCCAGACCATTTTCAAATAGTCGGCCTTTTAAGCGTTGCTTAGTCTGCCTACTCGGTCCAATGGGAATCCTGTGACTTGTGGCTCTCGTCAGCCCAATTGAGATTTCCTGATCTCAGTTTGTGGCCGAGTCTCTGGCCTTCAATCTCCTTAATACGAGTTGGGTCAATGAGACAGACGAGTAATCCGGGTCCTGACGTTAAGAAATATCCATCGGTTCATCAGACAACTCACCGCCAGAAAAACTCTGATAGCGCTGTGTTATTGAATGCCAGCAATGCATGAACCCCTCCTCGATCCCTTTATCAGATATATGTATCTGGATCATACGAAATATGCAGCCTAAGCTCTTGGATGCACATTTCTTACTCAGCCAGGTATCCTTCATGTAAGGATCAATTGCTACGCTTGAAGTTATCCCAAGATCTTAATCTCGCCCACTCACTCGCCAAAAGTTCCTGAGTCACCCACCACGGTGGTCGGTGGCATGATGTCAAGATCGCTATAGTCGACCACATGCCACTTTTGTGGCGCAACGTGCCAGTTTCCTGGGCGCCCCTCTTCCTTATGCCAAGATGCTATCACGATACCCAGCAGATGGTGTAGACTAGTCTAGATGGTAGTTCGGACGGAAGCCCGGGCTTGTTCGCGAGCCATTGGCAAAATTCGCATCCTCCTGCTCACACAACAAACACAACACGCCCGCCGTGCCAAAGTGTGGGTAAAAAGACCGAGGCTCGTGTTCTCTAGCCGGCAATCACGGTTTGTCCAATAGCATACTACCTATGCTATAGTGTAGCAACCGGCGGTGGGGAACAACACGACGAGAGAAGATCATTGCCACGACCATCGACCTTAATTGCGGGGGATCTATCTACACCATCTACTAACGTAGCATAGGCGACTAACTAAGCGAATAGCGAAACCCACGAGCTCTTCTTCTCCATCCAGGGCCATCCACCGCTCGTCATGGATTAGAAAACAAAACCACGGCGATTCGCCGTCTACACTACATGGCTTGCGTCGGCCGGCTTCATCGGCGCTCGTCCACGACCAGTGTCTTGACCGTTCTTCAGGACCTCGGCCAGCGCGGAACAGCACTCGGCAAGACAGCGCCGTGATAAAAAGGAGCACGTCCGGCCCACAGTGGACGGCCACTAGCGCCAGGCGTGGGGAGAAACGCGTGTCATGTTCGCCTATCACGCCGGTTATTTGTCCGAGAGAATCGGGTTCCTGATCGGGTCACAGCATAGCATAGCAGAGTACAGCACAGCGTAGCGCAAGAAACGTGTCATGACAACGATGAAATCATAGCGAATTGGCTGCTGCTGCTGCTGCGGTGTAGTGTGTGTTATAGTTCGCATATGCACACAAATCGTGATATCATCGGCTGAAATACGAGAGGGCAGAGCTTGAGATGGGCGGCCCACCTTATCAGGAACTAGACAGCGATCGGGGATATTCAACGAAGCAGCATACTACTTTCGCCGAAACCCGACTACCGTAGCATTCAGACTATCTGCCACTCACTCACTTGGGCAGTACGGAGTACTGCTTGGGTATCTTCGCGACAACCCTGTCGCCTTATCGGATCGTCGCACAATTTTAAAGTTATGTTCATATTCAGTTAGTCGAGCCGGCAGTGTCGCGTGTCGTCCAGGGATGCATGTGATTGAGCAGGTACCTAGGGCACGTAAACCGTCGGTGAATTACATATACAACTTATTCTTAGAACCAGCCGTTGGTTGATTGACAGAGAGCGAACACTACGAGGTATACCAACATTGTTGGTGTGTGGTGCGGAATAAAATAAAATAAAATAGAAATAACAGTAACGAGTTATGCCAATCGCGACGTTACATCCCACGCAACCGAGGCGCTTAGCCGAGAGTCATCCAAGCCGGTGGTGCGTGACATCGAAGCAAGCAAAGGCCGATGATCTAGAAAGCTGAGAATCTCATCAGGGCTTATTCTAGACAATAATAACAGCTCTACTAGTAGGCGTATGCGACGGCGAAGCGATGGGGGGATGAGCAGTTACATCACCGAGACGAGAGTCCTAACATCTCACCCACCACCACCACCATCCGTTACCGCTCGCATCCACTAGACTTGTAAGGGCAGGATTAAACCGCACATCGCCCTACGCCGTAAATGTGAAATGAGCTGTAAGCGTCGTCTTCAAGCAGCGTATACGAGCCCTTTACTCAATGCGGCCGACTTGGCGTTGATGCGGCGACGGTGTGCTGACCTCGGAAAGAGACTTAGCGCGTCATGCTCGTGGGTAGGGGGGCGGTCAGTCGAGCTTGTAAGCTCGCCGTGCGCTGCGGTCTCACCGCCGATGATGATATACAATACAATACAGAACAGGCTTGTCTAGGTCTGACTGCAAGTGTCTTTCTCGCCTCCCATGACGCCCTCCCTGCTTCTAAGGAAACCGTATAGCCGCACCATCGTGGTCACGAGGTCGCGGGTTTCTACGATGATGCCAATCGCGGTGAATGCGGTCATTCAGGCCACCGCCGCTACAGGGAATATCGCAGTCCGGGAGCTCAGTCGAGCGTGAGACCCGGCTCGGTCAGTAGAGTAGGCCTCCCCAATCGCTAGAAACTGCCTAGACGGCCGGTATTAGCATAGATCAAAACGTCACCGGTCGTGCGCCGCTTACCTACGACCAGGCCTTGTTCAAGCGCAGGCGAATCATCACGACAAAATACCTCGATCGCGTTGAGGTACCACGAAGACCTCACCGTGAGATCACGCGTCTCCTTCGAAGCCCCGGTAAAACGCCGCTTCGCTCTTTTTTCTTTTTCTTACGTTTTCGTTGGTTGTGCTACCGGCAGTGAGGCCAAGTGAGCAGCCACAGTCCGGCTCCTACCGCCGCTATCCAGAGAACGCAGAAGCTCGCTTCAAGTTTGCAGCCCGCTTGTATCACCGTGGCGGCCGTTGAGGAACCATGGTTGTGGCAATAGGCGCAAGAATAGCCGACATGATCATCCGGCGTAAGTCAAGCGGATGGTTCTGGGAATCGCGCAGCGGTTGGCTAGCTGTTACGTAGGACATGACGTAGACCATCTCATATCGACTTCCGCTGGGATGACCGCGTGAACAGCGAGGGCTTCGAATCACTCCTGTATTTTTTTCTCCGGCGGGTTAGGTATCTACTGTGATGTCGAAGGCGGCAGGTCCCACGACGTCGTACGGAGGGCGCTCGTAGCGGAATATATTGAGAGCGGGAGTTTCAAGGCTAAGTATTGTGATCGTCTCATTTTATGAGAGTCCGTCGTATAATTTGACGTTTCTGCTCGCTCGACGGATACTTTATGTCTTTGTTTCTTCCCGGACGGAGCTCTTCATTGACCGCTAGGCTCTGCTGGACTCCATTCGTGACCTCGGCACGTCTTTCCGCGTGGCGCGCGCGTCGAGAAAGTCAGGAGCCCGACGGCTAGGATTGCCTAGATATCCTCCCCCCATGGCGTGAGTGCGGGCTGTACGCCTTTCGTCACACGTACACTCTTGCACAGCTGCACCCTAGTGCCCAGGTGGCTGAAACTCTCGACTAGCGGATCTATGAGAATGTTAGCGTTCCTTGTTAGGGGATCGCTAGTTAGGCGTCAAGTTATGAGTTTGCATGGGCAGGGTCTACTCAGCTGAGGCTGATCAATCAGGAATATCCCGCCACTATGTCTCAAACCTCTCGGTTATAGCGAGAAAATGTCGGCAACCTACTCGTTAGGTACCACACGCGGTTCTAAGACATCGGCTAGAAAAGACGGAAAGAGGGGAGAGTCAGTACTCGGGCTCATCGTATTGCTTACTTGATTTGCTCACCTGGGATGATAGGAACCGATAGCAGTCTCGTCGAGCGCCGCAAACGGAAATGCTGTCAAATCTTTTCTAAATCCCGAGCCGAAGTGAGACAATTGGTGTGCATGGCACTGGATGCTTTATTGATAAGCAGCCTACCTACCTGTCTTACGATTATTACTCTCCGCTACGGGCACAGCGTACTATCCGACGCCTTGCGCCTTTTGATCTTTATAGGACTGAATATTTAGTAGTTCCCCATAGTGCGAATGCAGTGTTATCCTGTTATCCTAATAAATGTATTCACTACTAGCAGATGATAGTACATTATCCCATGAATTAGAGGTCACGAGTAATCAGCCAGCCTCATTCACGTCTATAGAAAATTAATCGCTGGGTGCGATACACTATATCGGGCTACATGATGACTAGGCAACAGATTCCTCGTGATCCCACGTCCCAGTGACGTCTAATACCCCTAAACGAGTCTCTTGGCTATATATGGGCTACATCTAAAACTCATTGGCTTTGGGGGTAATTTATGTTTCTCTCTGATATGTGTTGAGCGGCGGGAGCAGGTAATCGGGCGCAGCGATTGCTGGTTCGACAAACGGTCCGGCGAGGTCGTAAGGACGCACAAATTTCTTTTCGCCATCGACCGCAACTTCAGTGAGGGTGTTAGGCAGCATGGCCTCCACTGTTACGCGGGCATTGAAGTCAGAGGAGGCCATAAGTATCCAGGCGTTGATACCTGCCATCTCGACCCTTTGCTGGTACGGGTTGACCCATCGTGGCTGATCCGTAATGGTCGTATGGAGAGAGAATTGCTTTCCTGACGCACACCAATCGATGACTGGAGCGCTCCAAGTTAGCCACCACTTGATATTCCCGTGAGATGCTTGGCCCATCTGCAGGGTATGGGAGCTTGGAATGCGAAGATCTGCCTAACCGGGAGATCTTTTATCACTGGAAGAGGGAAGGCAAAGACGAATATCAGTCTGGGAGATTACTTACCCTGGTTAATGAGGAACTTAATGGCGGCAAAAGCACGTTCCCCAGATGTCGCCTCGTCCGATGGCATAGGGCTGCTGTATACAAACT
Source organism: Xylariales sp. No.14919 (assembly GCA_002003505.1). Classification (NCBI taxonomy): domain Eukaryota; kingdom Fungi; phylum Ascomycota; class Sordariomycetes; order Xylariales; species Xylariales sp. No.14919. The sequence continues at coordinate 55,486 of BDMC01000060.1, read as the reverse complement.
TAAACTTAATATTGTTTTCGGTCATGCATGCCTTCTTCCAAATTGCACTGAGCCGGTCGGCGATTCGGTTTAGCCGGCCGGGGATCGCACCATGTCGACCATTGGAATCGGCTGTCGAGGTACGGCGAGGATCGATGATGGAGTAGAACACCACTTGGTCAAAACGGTCTGGCTTTTCACTGGTGCTCTCCGAGTACCATATGACGGTGATCCAGTCACTACCCCATTCGTCTTCTACCCAGAGGGGCCAAATAACCCACGGCCGCTTCTTTATTTCGACGTAGAGTTGGTACTGTTTATCCTCACTGTCCGGTTCCGTAGGGATATGATAGGCTGGGTTGTCCATTTTAGTGTAAATCTCCTGCAGGGCTGTCTCGTCAGGGCCCCATAGCGCCGGGCCATTCGGCGAGGACAGATACAGATGTCGGCGGGCATCTCCCGGCATACATTTCCATAAGTGATGGACGGCAATGTCCAGGGCACATTGGGAGATGGGGCTATTTCGGGACAGCTGCAGGCTGGAAAGACCTTCCCTCGCACGGAACGCATGGTGAACGTAGCTTGGGTATGGGACGTCTGATCTTGTCTTTTTATTTTCGGGGACGGGATCGAATGTTCCGTCGTTAAACGTCCATCCATTTACCATTTTCACCTTAAAGTCGGTTCTTTTCCTAAAGGCCTCCGCCGCAGCTCGAGCATCAGCCCTGTGCTGGGCGAAAGCCTCCTCCTCTCTCCTCGTTTCTTCGTCCTCGGCGCCTTCTGAATAATCCGAGTCGCTGGTGCCCGCGGGAACAGTGGCTGGAGCGGCTGGAGTGGCCATGAGCTGAGTGGTTGCGGAGGCCGGGGTGACCATGGGCTGAGTGGTTGCGGAGGCCGGGGTGACCATGGGCTGAGTGGTTGCGGAGGCCGGGGTGATCATGGGCTGAGTGGTTACAGAGGCCGGGGTGGGGAGAGCCGGAGCGACGTTACTACCAAAGTTAAAGCCTGAGGAACCCGGGGGATCGTTTCTTGGGGTGAGTGCGGTGTCAGGCGTAAAGGTTTTAATAACGTTGAGCGCAGAGGGTTGAATATTGGTGGGCGGGGTGGCCTGGGTAGTGGCGGCCGGAGTGGTTTGAGTAGAGAGCCGGCCGGGGACTGGAATACCGGTAGTCCGGGGGGCCGATGGGGTGGGGGGGACGGGGACGGGGACCGTTCTTGATTGTTCGCCTCTATACTTGTCGGGTATTGTTCTGAAAACCAAGTTCGGGGGATGTTGTGAATTGTACGCGGCAGAGGCATCTTGGCCCCGATAGTCGAAAATGAGGTCCTCGCCACCCGGGTGTTGTTCGAGCCAATCTGCTTTTGGTCAGGCCTTCGTCTGTATACACGATGAGTGAAAGATTGTATTTACCTGTGACGTCAAAGACATGATCGTTTATGATCACCCAGCAGTCACTTTTGCTGTTGTGCTTTGCGATATCCGCGGCGTGCAAGCCATCAGACCGTGCTCTGCCGTTCCCCGACATGGCGTTATCTGGCTAAAACACAATATGTAGACGAGAGGCTGCGAAAATCCGAGAGAATTTCTCAATGAATTTAGGTCTGAAGGTAGGCGAGTAGACGAATGGAATGGGTGGATGCGTAGCCCTCGGGTACCAATTACCATGCGAGGGGTTTCAAAGCCTTCGTGTCGTGTCGAACGTGAGTGTAGAACGAGGAGCTAACAACTTTAAAGCCGTAGAATAATGGGAATGGCCCCGAGCGAGACATGCATTCCTGAAGATGCCCACACCAGATGTCTTGCTGCGCTGGTTGCGGATAGGCCGTCTTTGTTAAGAGTAAGGTGCGCTCTTTGTTGGTGAATGTTTGCGAGCGAGAGCGCGAAAAGATCCCAAGCGCCTTATCTTTATATTGATTGCGCGTTACCTCTCGTTAAGAAGAGCGGAGAGGAACAATGTTGCCAAACCTGAATGCATCGTGCGCTTCAGCTGCTGTGATAGCGTCGTCCATCATCGTGTTGGTATGCCTGGTTGAGCTATCTCGCTGGGTTGTTGCGACGACAATAATAATCATGTCTACTCCGGCTCACCTCTTGCATCATGAATATCGATAGTTTAATGCCCTCAGTGTTCAGATTGATAAAGATATCTATGACTTTGATCTGTACGCGCGGTTGACATATTGCCCGATACCCCAGTCGTGCGATTTGTTAGCTGGTTGAGTACCGACCTCTATCCGTCCGCCTACAATACTGTAGCTATAACGTTCTGCATTCTTCTACGTTTCGAGGATATATAGCTTGACATATAATCGGAACTGCCTACCTACATAGAGATATATTTTACATAACATACCCAGATAGAGAACTTAAACTGAGGGGAAAGGAAGGATGTCAACAGTAAAGGCGGGTTATAAGGTAGGCAGCATGTTGTAGATAAGCCGTACTCCGTACATAGGGACAACCCACTAATTGAATTCATATACTTCTATCTACGTATATATACTTATATACCGGTATATTTCTATATTGTATATGCAGTTATCACGTAGCTATTTCCTGACGGGGGAAGACAACCCGCCCTAACTCCTTATCAGTTAAATGAGCAGCGCGTTCTCGTTAATTGAGTCGCGCTTGAGATACAACACGACCGCGTTTTGTATAGGCGCAAGGTCCCTACCTAGTCTAGGTCCCTGCACCCTCTCTTATACCTAACCTCCCGTGGTCCGCTGATCACCTAGGTTAGGAGATTCTGCCTTTCTGTCTCTCTCTCTCTCTCTTTCTCTTCTTCTACGTTGTCCCTAGCAACTCAGTAGAGCGGGTTGCCTGTCGTTGAATCTACCGCTTGTATAATACAGTTTATAATCATTCGTGTTGCGTTTATCGTCTCTTAATCCCAGACATCACTTGTCTCTGTTGCTTGCATTTGAATGTGTGGGTTGCATTTGCATCTTCTGCTGGCGCTCTCTCAATTGATGATATACAATTTACGCTGAATTGCTGCAACATCGACTACCTGGACTCTAGGTAGAAAAAAAAAAAGCGTTGTTGCTTGGTAGCTGCCGCGTTTGGCGTTCGGGTTGGACGTGTTGATCAAGATGGGCGAGACGCGAACCCCAGCAAAGACGCCCTCGTCGAGGAAGCCTAGCTCGGCTTTGGCTTCAGCTTCGTCTTCGACAGCGACACGCAAACAGCAGAGTATTCTCGGCTTCTTCGCCAAATCCTCGCCCAACGCCCCCTCTAAATCCCCCTCCACCACTACTCCTACCGCCGCCACCCCGGCCCGCCCCTCCTGCCTCCAGGAGACGACGAAGTCCAATTCGCTCCAGCTCAACAGGAACAAGAAGCCTTCCAACGTCACGCCCGTCCCCAGTAGCGACGCTATTGAACCCTCTAGCTCCCAAGAGAATCACGAATCTACCACGGTTACTCCCGGCAACAAGGTACCTACCTAGCCAAACCTCTATCACTTTTGCCAGGTTCAATTACTAACATAGGTTTTCGTAAAGAAGCGCGCTGCTCCCACCAAACTCGTCATGGGTAGTAGTCCTTCGCGCAAGGTATGTTACCCCCCATTATAAAGCCGCACGGGAGCCATACCGTCCCGCCTAAGTACCGGTGCACGCATAATCTCGGGCCCTTCAACTAATCATCCACTCGGCATATTAGGCGAAGAAGGCCGTTAGCTACGCCGAATCTTCTGATGATGAAGATGACCAGGACATATTTGCCGCCATGGAAGCTTCTCGCTCCCGACGTCGTGGTCGCCAACGAGCTAAGGCAGTCGTCGAAGAGGATGAGGATGATTACCAAGAGGCGGAGGACGGGGCCGCTTACGACGAGGAGGATGGTATGCCCCCCAACAACAATCACCCGCACCTCTCGGAATAGCGTATGCTAACCTACGATTTTAAGATGAAATGGCCGACTTTGTAGTCTCGGACGACTCAGACGCTCCATCCAAGAAACGAAAACGTCCAACCAAGGCCCCGACGGCCCGAAAACGATCGCATGCCTCCCCACCTACCCTTAAGACGGAAGCTAGTGATATCGACGACGACCCCGAGCTTTCGGAGGATATCCCCTCGACCTCAACAGCACGGCAATGGGCCTACGACCCTAATAGCATCGATCCTGTTAAGCCGAGGGTGACACCTACGCCTAAGCAAACCACAAACAAGGTCAAAGCGCATACTCGCGAACCCGAGGAGCGATATTCTTGGCTTGCTAAGATCACAGACATCAATCGCCACCCGCCGGGTCATCCCGATTACGATCCGTCAACTGTGTATGTGCCACCGATGGCCTGGTCTCAGTTCTCGGCCTTTGAGAAGCAGTATTGGGAGATAAAGCAGAAGCTCTGGACCACTGTGGTTTTCTTCAAGAAGGGCAAATTCTACGAGCTGTACGAGAATGATGCCACAATAGGTCATCAACTCTTCGACCTGAAACTCACGGACCGTGTCAACATGCGTATGGTTGGTGTCCCGGAGAGCTCACTGGAGATGTGGCAGAATCAATTCATCGCCAAGGGTTACAAGGTGGCTCGGGTTGACCAGATGGAGACGGCCCTGGGCAAAGAGATGCGCGAGAGGGATGGTGGCAAGGCGAAAAAGCAGGACAAGATCATCCGGCGTGAGCTCGCATGCATTCTTACAGGCGGGACTCTCGTCGACGGCAGCATGCTGCAGGACGATACGGCGACCTATTGCGTAGCCATCAAAGAATCCGTCGTCGAGGATCACCCCGCCTTCGGTGTCGCTTTTGTGGATGCCGCCACTGGCCAGTTCTTTATTTCCGAATTTGAGGATGATGTTGACCTAACCAAATTCGAGACACTGGTCGCTCAAACAAGCCCACGAGAGCTGCTACTGGAGAAGTCACGGATATCGACGAAAGCACTTCGCATCTTGAAAAACAATACCTCCCCAACTACCATCTGGAATTATTTCAAGTCCGGGACGGAGTTTTGGGAGGCCGAGTTAACCCGTCGCGAGCTTAGTTGTAATGGGTATTTTGCTCTAGAAGACAACGAGGAAGAAGAGGTGTGGCCCGAGACGCTATCCGGGGCCAAAGACAAGGACTTGCTCATGTCTGCGCTCGGCGCTCTTGTTCAATACTTGCGCGTGCTCAAAATCGAGCGCAACCTACTCTCTCAGCGCCACTTCACTTGGTACAATCCCATCCACAAGAACGGTACACTTATTCTTGACGGCCAAACCCTGATCAACCTCGAGGTCTTTGCTAACTCGGTGAATGGCGGTGTCGAGGGCACTTTATTCTCCCTGCTCAACCGCTGCATCACCCCCTTCGGCAAACGCCTGTTCCGCCAATGGGTGTGTCACCCCCTCTGCAACATCCAGAAAATCAACGAGCGGCTAGACGCCGTGGAAATGCTGAATGCCGACGTCAGCGTGCGCGAACAGTTCTCCTCCCAACTCACAAAGATGCCCGATCTTGAGCGCCTCCTATCCCGGATACATGCGGGTGCTTGTCGGCCGGAGGACTTCGTCAAGGTTCTCGAAGGATTCGAGCAGATCGAATATACTATGAGCCTTCTGGGTGCTTTCGGGGGTGGCAACGGCCTCATCGACCGTCTTATATCTTCCATGCCGGACCTCAATGAGCCTTTGTCATACTGGAAGTCGGCTTTCGACCGTAGAAAGGCCCGAGAGGAAAAGATCCTCATACCGGAGCGTGGGATTGAAGAGGACTTTGATGGCAGCCACGACACAATAGCCAATATCAAGGACGACCTGCAGGCCTTGCTCAGCGAGAAGAAGGCCGCACTCAAGGCCAAATCCATCAAGTTCACCGACGTTGGCAAGGAAGTCTACCAGATCGAAGTGCCCAAGGCCGTCAAGGTCCCCAAGGATTGGCAGCAGATGTCGGCGACAGCCAGCGTCAAGCGCTACTACTTCAAGGAACTGACCGCCCTCGTACGGAAGCTACAAGAGGCCGAAGAAACGCACTCGCAGCTACTGCGTGAAGTAGCACTTCGTTTCTTCAAGCGCTTTGATGTCGATTACGAAGTCTGGCTGCAGGCCATCCGCATCGTATCCCAGCTCGACTGCCTGGTGAGTCTCGCCAAAGCGTCCTCGTCCCTGGGCGAGCCTAGCTGCCGCCCTACCTTTGTCGATGAGGAACGTAGCGTAGTCGAGTTTACCGAGCTTCGACACCCGTGTATGCTCAACACAGTCGACGATTTTATTCCCAACGATATCGTCCTTGGGGGTGATTCCGCCAAGATCAACCTTTTGACGGGTGCTAACGCGGCAGGTAAATCTACGATTCTCCGAATGGTAAGTGTCCAACGTCCTGCCCCCTGCCCCTCCCACCCCATATACGATCTAAATAGACTAACGTCCACAAGTCATGTACCGCCGTCATTATGGCTCAGATCGGTTGCTATGTTCCGGCTTCCGCAGCGCGTCTGACCCCCTGCGACCGGATTATGTCGCGTCTCGGCGCCAACGACAACATTTTCGCGGCGCAATCGACGTTTTTTGTCGAGCTGTCAGAAACTAAGAAGATCCTCTCGGAGGCGACGTCGCGCTCTCTCGTCATTCTGGACGAGCTGGGCCGGGGCACGTCGAGTTACGATGGTGTGGCGGTAGCACAGGCCGTTTTGCACCATGTCGCTACGCATATCGGGTGCATCGGCTTTTTCGCGACTCACTATCACTCCCTTGCCACGGAGTTCGAGAACCACCCAGAGATACGGGCGAAACGGATGCAGATTCACGTCGACGATGAAAACAGGCGGGTCACCTTTTTGTACAAACTCGAGGATGGCGTGGCGGAGGGAAGCTTCGGCATGCATTGCGCGGCCATGTGCGGCATCGCTAACCGCGTGATCGAGCGCGCCGAGGTCGCCGCTCGGGAATGGGAACACACGAGTAGGCTCAAGGAGAGTCTCGAGCGTGCCAAAGAGGGATGTTATATACCGTTAGGCGTCTTGAGCGATGTGGCTGCGCTTCTGGACAAGGAGAAAAGCACAGACGTCGCTGCGAGAAGCCTGGATGTGCTCACACGAGCCATTGAGGCATTGTAAAAAAGGGGGATGATAATTTTGCTGCAGGTCAGAATGCCCATGAAGGTTTATAGTCTTGTCCAACTTGAATGGAGGTGTTGGATTCGGTCTTTGCTAGATTTGCTAAAGGGGGATATAATACGTAAGGCGTTGGGGCTGGGGGTAAAACCGGGGGAAGCTAGCTACACTTAATGCCGCTACATATTTTGCATTGTATGCTACTAATATGGAAATAAGATTCTTCTCAGTCTCTGCTAAAGTCCGTCAAAGTCTAGTCGTTCCTCGCGGTACGAATATTTTGCCCACGTGTTTTATTGAACCGTGATTATTACCTATCCGACTCTAAGCAGTCATCCTATTTCGACAAACAGCCAAGTGGAGCGATAGTTGTTCGAATAACCCGTCAGAAATGTGTTCCCCATTCTATTAGATGAGCATGCTAGCACATTTATTTCATCAAGCCCGGGCTCGGACAAACAAGCCAACAACAGCACCAAACCCCATTGCGAATATATCAGTTCCCCTCCGCCTCTTCAAGTAGCCTCTACTTCTTCCTTCGACTTCTTCTCGGAAGTACCGTCGTGGTTGCTGTCGCTCGCGCCGAATCCCTGGATCATGGCCGTGAGGCCGATCTCGCGGTTGATCTCCTCCATGCGCTCGAAGTCGGCCTGGGCCGTGCCTTCGGAGCCGAATATGACGTCCTAGGTAACGAATGGCGGTATTAGCGCCTTGGGATCAACCCGATTCAAGATAGGATAGTGCACGTACCATTTCTTCCAGCGTTAGTCTCTTCGTTTCAGGGACCTGTGGTAGGTAGGTGGCAGGTTAGTCTCCTGTCCCCAAGTCGCGTATTCAAAGCAGCGGGAGCGGTGCTTACGAAGAACCAGATGAACCCAGCGCCGAGGAACGTCAAGAGGCCAAACAAGACGTAAGTGCCGTAGCCGATTTTATTCAGCAGCTCGGGCGTGACTTGTCCGACGACTGTGCTCGCGTTAGCCATGGACAATCAACCAGGGGTAGGGGTAGGGGTAGGGGTAGGGGCAAGGATAGAGCCCGCGCCTGCCTCGCCAACGTACTGAAGTTGTTCGCCCAGTTGCTCGAGGCGCCGAGGGTGACGCCGTAGGGACGGGAGCTCAGGGGCCAGATCTCGGCGACGATGATCCAGGCGCAGGGGCCCCAGGAGTAGCCGAAGTTGGCGACGAAGAGCCAGACGAAGGCGACGGCGGCCCAGCCCGCGGCGGCGTGGGCCTGCCAGCGGTCCGCGTCGCGCGCGACGATGACGGCGATGATGATGTGGCAGGTCGCCATGCCGACCGCGCCGACGGTGAGCACGGGCTTGCGGCCCACGCGGTCGATGTACAGGACCGCCGGGATGGTGAAGACGAACAGCAGGATCCCCACCACGCCCGTCGCGAGCAGGCTCACCGTGTTGCTGTTGAGGCCCAGCGACTGGAAGATGCTGGGCGCCTGGGGTGGCGACATGAGGCGTTAGTGGTTCTGGTTTTGGAGGGCCGGGAACGTAGAGGTATGTGCAAGAGAGAGAGAGGATCACGTACGTAGTAGAGTACGGCGTTGATGCCGGTCCATTGCTGGAAGAACATGGTCACGGTGGCGACGACGACGCGCTTGAACATCGGCTTCGTGCGGAAGAGGGACTTGATCGCGACGAATTGGAGCTTGAACGTGTTCCAGGCTGTCGGCTCGCGGAGGTGGGGGAAGTGTTCCGCGACTATGCCATCACGTTAGTTACGCCGTCTACGATGCAAGGTATGTATACTCGTTCGCAGCATATGGCGCGTGCGAATCAATGGGTTGCGAGAGTTGAATATGCCACACCGAGGTAGGGAGCCCACCGAGGCAGGAAACACAAAATGCGATCCCATCTTGTGTGTTGTAGGAGACGCAATACCGCTTGACAGCCGAGTGGAAGGGACGAGGCAAAGGAATCGGAAACCTACCGGTTCGCTTCTCGAACTGGGACTGCGCCTTGATTTCGAGGAATTCAAGCTCGACCAGGTCGTGGTCGGCACCAAGCCCGCGAAGCTTGGCTAGGACGTTTCGTGCTTCTGCTTCACGGTTGTGGTGGACTAGCCAACGGGGGGAGAACGGCACTTGAAGCTCCCATGTTAGTACTCTTGCTTTAATGTAATACCGGAAATAGGTAACAATTGACAAAAAACGTAAACTTAGGGGACACATTGCGTGGGGTTGGCATGGCGTATTAGTGGAATAGCACTGGGTGGGGAGGAAGGAAGAAATACGGCTCGAAGGGAAACGCACTGAAAATCATCCCGACAAAGAGAATGGCGGCGGGGAAAAGCTGCAGCGTGATGGGCACAAGCCACGCGGCGTCCTTCTGCTTCCCCAGCTCGGTGCCGCCGATGTAGTTGGTGCCGTAGTCGATCCAGAAGCTGATGAGGATGCCGAAGGTGATGGCGAGCTGCTGCAGCGCCACGAGCGCGCCGCGGACCTCGGGGGGCGCCACCTCGGAGTTGTAGATGGGGACGATGGCGGCGAGCGAGCCGACGCCCATGCCCGTCACGAAGCGGCCCGCGAGGATCCCGTTGTGCCCAGTCGACTGCGCGGTGGCCTGCACCACGACGCCCAGCACGAACACGGAGACGGCGACCAGCACGCCGTACTTGCGGGATATGGTCTCGGCGATGAAGCCCGACAGGAGCGTCCCGATCCACGCGCCCAGCTCGAGGATGGCCGTCAGCCAGCCCTTCTTCGTCTGGTCGGCGGTGGGGTCGAACGGGTCGTATTCGCCCATATCTTATGATTATCCGTCAGCACACGCTTTTCGGTGATGAAAGGATGGTTAGTGGCACACTGACGAGATTGGAAGGCCGGCATGGCCAGAAGGCCAGAGAACATTCCCTGGTTGTAGCCGTACAGGACGCCCCCGATACAGGCGAAGAGCGCGATGCGGAACACTTTGAAATTCTTGACCAGAGCCATGGGGCCCGAGGCGCCCATCATGCTCTGGCGGCGCTTCAGGGCGGCATCGTAGACGGCCGCGTTGTCGACGCCGGCTCCCATGGTGGATTAGAGATCCCTTGAAGGCGTTATTAAGTTGTCTTAGTCTCAGAGCACCTCCAAATTGTGATAGTCGATTCCTCTCGTCTCTTGGCTGATGGCGCTGGGTACTAAACGCGGAGTAGACAGCGAATCGCCCGGTGTATCTTCAAGAAGCTGGGAACCCATTGCTACCATCCGGCAAGATAATATATAATATATCGATACCATGCTGGTTCTCCGACTCACTTGACTGCGGGGGACCTTCGTTCTCGCCATCTGGTCTGGCCACACCGGTCAAGCGGAGTGCGTGTCTAGTGCCATGGTATGGCGTGAAGACCCTGTGCACTACTGCCTCTGAGCGAATCATGTCATTCACTACTATCGACACTACATAGCTATGCTCAAGAGGACAAGGGGATGGGATAAATTGGATGGTGGCAAGGGACTGCTCTATGAGCAAGCATTCTACATCCTGCAGAGCCGTCCCGGGTGATTGGTAAACCCATACGTTTAAGTACGTTCCGATAACTGGCCGGATGGGAATCGAGACCGGCCCTATCTATATAGGTCAAATGGGTTGTTGAAGCATTGAGGTATGGACAGTTAGAACTTGATACCGGGAGCTTAAAGCAAATGCACTCTACGTTGGTCGTCTAGCATCACACTACAGTATGCCCACACGAATGTCAAGCTTGCATTAAAACATGGGGATCTAGCTTCGTGCGGAGTAGGTCCTATTTTGCGGGGAGGATAGTGTGGAGGGTAGTGATATGTGCATTTAGCCTGAATGCCTCTTCCATGTGCTATTAGTGGGCGCCAGTCCGGGTGAGAATTACAATGGGTCGTAATGTATGGAGAGCAGCATAATTATCGCGATGGTGAGAAGACCGCGCGAGTCGGAGGAGCAGAGACGAGTATGCTGGTAGTATAATAGCATACGAACCCGACGACGCTGAGGGACATGATCCGTAATGAGAAGTTGATAATTAAAGCGTCGTATAAAGATAGAAAAATCTAACCTAGACGATTGGCACACCTCAATTGATTTCTTTTTGTCAACCGCTGGAGGCAACACGGGGGGTGATAGTGTCGAAGATGGGGCATCCTATTTAGACCCCGTCGACCATATTAAACGGAAATGGCTTCATTCGTCGGGACATGAGAGGATGGGCATATGAATCACCGAGAGTCTAGCCGAGATGGACTAGAAACAAATCATGACTAGCAAGGGCCTAAGTATCCTGAGTGAATATGAGCGAGGAACAGACATTGTGGCCTTCACGAATTACAAGGCATGCCATGGCACGTGAGCAAGTTCTATGCCAACGAAAGCGTCGAGAATGACTATTTCGTGGCGGCTTAAGCAGGTGAACTAGGCCAGACGCGAGATAATGGCGACTCGAGTTGGTACTTGCCGCCTGTCCAATTCATGTCAGCACGGATAGAAGTTCGCGGGAGTGAAACGAGGAATTGACACTGCTCAACTCCCATTTGCCTTTAGCCGAAAAGAGATTCAGTCAGCCTTGCCATGATAAAAACGTTCGATCTTAGGCGCCATTTCGCTTGAGAGAACATTCCCACCAATCAGCAGGCGTGGGAAGAACAGGGCTGATCAACAGGCAGACTTCTGAGATGTGCGTTCGTAGATAGACGCCGCGCTTCTCGAAAGCTTATCTTCGCGGGAAGGAAGCCGGCGTCGCAGGCGTGAGCAGCGACTATCCAATGAATATACTAACAGCGCCTCGTTTCCACGGCGCACCAATGGCCACGACGAACGAGCCAGGCGAATGGGCGATCTTCCGGTGATCCAATAGCGTGGGATCAGAGGCCGGGAACATGGGCGGCCGTCGCGGCGGCCCGTGAAACACGGGTTCCTCAGGGACAGGCGTAGGGCTAGAAGACGAACAGTATACAGTTTCTGAAACTCGCGAGATCACACACACACGCTCTCTCTCTCTCGGCCCCCAAATGGGTATTTAATCGCCGGTGCATGGGTGACTCGGTCGGGAGACATGCCGGCAGGCACAAAAAAAAAAAAAAGGTTGAAGAGATAGAGGAGAGACGGAGAAGAAGGAGGAGATTAGATCTCTCTCTCTCTAAGGCCCCCAAGTGACAGACTGGTACTATGGCCTCGATGGGGGCGAACACGTGCTGGACCAATTCATCGCTCGTACGAGCGTGTTTCTGTTTCCGCTGCGACCCTCCGAGAGACACTTTGAAACAGACACGCCTTCGCACAAGTCCTACTCTACTACTACCGCCACTACTATCTTTACCCGATTCTTTTGCCTGCAGTGACCCTCACGCAGCAAGCGAAGGACACGGCGCACGGGGTGGGCGCTCGCTTGCTCGCGCGTGTGCGATGGGAAAAGGCATGTTTCCCCTGGCAAGCGAGCAAGCAGGCAAGGCAAAGCAAGGCAAGCGCCTTTGTGAGGTATTTTCGAACCTTTTTTGAGCTAGCTTTAGGTACAGTACGACGTTTAGACGACTGATTTCTAAATCGAGAGCCCGGGACGACGAACGAGAAAGCGTTGGGCGAATTCTCTCTCTCCCTCTCTGTCTGTGTGTGTGTCAAGCAAATCGCTAGCCGGCGCGAAACATCATGTTATGTGACATCGGTTCCTAGCTCTTTACCGTAGGATGCACCATGCCCCCCCTCGATCGACTTCAACCGAAGGATTCGCTCCAAGGATCAGGGGACCGCATTCTCCAGCGACAACGGTGCAGGCAGGATTTGCAGCGTACAGCACAGCTAGGTAGAGAGAGAGAGAGAGAGAGAGAGAGAGAGGATGCTGGGTCCCAATGCAGCCGTGATGCTACCTACATATAACAACGATCAAGCAGCACCAGAGACAGCGCGGAAAGTATGGGGAGGGGAGACGCGTTGGGCGAATTAGGGGATAGGCTTGAGTTAAGAAACACTCGACGGCGCGGTACACGTGATGCCGAAAGGAATGATTTCTAGGTTAGTCCGTGATAGAGTGCTTTGTTACCTGATGAGAAGGGTTTGGGATTCTCCTCTCTCTCTCCACTCTCCACTGGCATTTCCTTGCTTGGCACCGCGACCCCTACTACCCTACTATACTAAGGTTAGTCTAGTACTGCCCGCAGCGCAGACAGACCAAGTTCCCATGGCCCCAAAATAGACCACTCGGCTGCCGAAGCGATGGTTTTCGGCGTTTAAGCGACAACTAGTATGCCAGCTCGTCTAGCCCATCTGGGCATGGTCGTGGACAATCCTCTCCCATCCTCCCCCCCGCGGTCCTAGCGCACTGGCATTGCAGTTTAAATGCTGCTGCCCATAGACGCGCGCCTCTGTGCTGCATTATAGGCCGGGCTAGCCTATATTTCCCTTCCACCTTTGTCCGTTTTCGTCTTCACCTTGTCAGTTAATACTTACTACTAGTAGTAGCACTAGTATTAGTAGAAGTTCCTGCTTGTCTCCATCCCCGCCGTCTCTGTTTTATCCATCCACTCGTGTCCTTTATCGAGCCTACTAAGTACCGTACTTAGGTATCGTTCCTTGCGACTTTGGATGCTATCAATAACCCATCACAGCTTATTTTGCTTATCCCCCCCCTTTCCAGAGTAGCGACTGGATTTCTGAGCGGCTCCTATTGGTGCCTATCTATATCGGATAGAATTGGAATAACGAACGATGACGACGATGACGAATGATGGGTTACCGAACCTATTGCAGCGTAGTGTAAAAGTCGAGGTCGAAACAAATGCAGCCGGGTGGGCGACCTACAGGCAGGCAGGCAGGCGGGCGACCCAGGTGGGTTCAAAGCCATGTCTTGGCTCGTTCAAAACAAGCGCCGTGATACCTACCTACGTTTATTTTCTTTACTACCTACATACCTAGGTTAGTACCTCGATGAAGCAGGGCCTGAATTAGGGCGATTAGCGACTGGCGACTTGGTGTAGCTGCGGTGCGGTATATGGCCTCATTGGCTCTCTCCGTCGTGGAAGCGCGTCATGTATGACACCCTTTTTCTGCAAGGTACCGCTTGCGTTTGACTCGTGCTCTGTGCTCTGCATCTCTCTCTCTCTTGCTGCATCCACTTCAACTTTTTTTTTTTTAGTCTCGACGCACATCTGCGGGATGCGGGACGAGCCATACCTACTTACCTGATGGAACTGCCAATTCACCCATTCATTCTCTACCTAGGTAGTGTACTACTAGTAATTAGTATGTACAGCAGACACTACGGTGCACTCTTTGTCGAGATGAGCTGCGCTGCCGTTGATATCAGTCTGCTTATTTTTTTGTCATTTCCTTCTTTGCCCTTTGCCCTTTATTTTTTTCGCCCTATTATAGGTAATAGGTAAACGGGCGTGAGTGAATCCGATACTTTGTAAGAACTAGAGATGCGATGCGATGGAAAATGATCATCCGAAATCTGCCCCTTCTTAGCTCGTACAAGGGTGAGCTATGTGTATACCTATGTAGGTACCTACCTAGGTACTGCACACTATTGCGTACGTAGGTACCTACTACCACAGAACCCTAAGCGCGTACGCCCGAACGTCAATCAAAAAAAGTCTCTCGCTGCTTGACGAACTAGCAAGCAGATGGATGAATGGAATGTCGGACATTGGAACCAACATATTTCATAAAATGTCTGGCTTACGTGGTTATCGACTAGGTAGGTTATGTACTTAGGTATTTTTTTATTTTTTTTTCCCTGTTTCCATTTTTTGGTGTTTGTCGGTTCCGCTTCCGCGGTACTCGACATTATCGCGCGCATAGCAAATACCTAGGTAGGGCACCTATTGTAGTACTGACTGTAAGGTACCTACTATAAGGTACCTGTTATAAGGTACCTGCTGTAAGGCACCCACTAAGGAAGTTACCTAATACTATAAGGGCTTCTTCGGGTTACGCTGCACAGGGCTGGCGGCTAACGATACCTACCCAGGTACCCATCATCATCATTTTCCCATGCGCTTTTCTTCTATTTTTGACCGTTTGCCCCGGCCCGCTTGGCTTTTCCTTTCCCATCTTGTGCGTGTACCTGGATTGATTCTTGTGTACCTGATTTGAGCCTGTCGTGTACCTGATGGAGTCTTGTTGTGTGTACCTGATTCCGTGTACACCACCAGCACGACCTCCTCCACGTCCACCACCTTTCCGAATAAAGTCGTGTCATGCAATGTAGAATGCCCCCCCTCGGCCGGTAGTGATTTGCGCCCCCAAATGTACCAAATGTACCAAATGTACCACCTCATGCACCTAATCTATCCCAATGTACTCTTTTCTTCTTTCTTTTCCATCTCGTCTTTCCTCTTTCGGGCCATAGTGGCTACATAGTGGCTACATAGCGGCTGCACCTATACCTACGCTATACCCACGTTTAGCCGCCCTCGACCACCCCAGACCCTTTTTCCTAGCCGCCCAGCTCCCAGACAGACGCCTCTTCCGAGCGGTTCCAGCCAATATCAGCGGCCCCTCCAGCGTCTCTTTGCTCTTTCAGATACACAACGCCAGTTTCATCTTCGTCTGCTTGCATTCTTCCCCACGCCGGCCAGAGTCCGCTCTACACTAGTCTGCTCTACTAGTCCACTCTAATCTGCGTAGCCTTTCTTCGACTTTACCCTCTACCCGCACACGCACACGCACACGTACACACACACTAACTAACTACTTACTTACCGTATACGACGCGGGCCCCATGAGGGCTACGTTTCAGATTCAGAGTCTTGGGAGCTCCTCTTCTCTGGGTCCCTCTACGACCCTCTCTCTCTCTACGACCCTCTCTACGGCCCATCTCTACGGCCGCCGGGAACCAACATGTTTCCTGCTCGCGTGGGACCATGGCCGTCCTCGACGATGGCCACCCCAGACGGTTGTTTTATAAGAAGAGGCGCCCAGATCGCGACCTGGTCTACCTTGTTTACTTCCCTTCCCGGACCCTCCTGCAACACCATCAAGCCGCCTGTTTCCTATTGTCGTCTTCCCTTTTTCCTAACGTTCTGGCCTGGTTTTCCTTTTCCTAGTCTTTCCCCGTTCGTTTCACCAATCTTCATTCGTTTGATACGAGTCAGAGATCCCTTTGCGCCGAAAGCCACCTTTTTTTTTTTTCCCTTTCGCAGCGCCTTCTACTACCACGCACGTACTTCCAGACCTCGAAACATACCCAAGTTCTCCCGGCGAAAACGAGCAAACTAGAGGAACTACTCTACTCCTCTTCCTATTACTGCTACTGCTACTACTACTACTCATACTCCTACTTTTACTACCACCCCTGATTCTACCTTGGCTTCTTTGCTTCCTGGTCACTTAGCCACCTAGCAAGAAAAGCAAAACAAAGCAGACTATTCTACCTGTCGCTAATCCTAATTGCTTCGGTTTCGAAGCGGATACGCCCACGTTGTATCCACTGCTCTATTCTCTTTCTAGCTTATACGCTTTCGTTTTATACCACCGCTTTTTGCGCCGGCTTTTTGTATCTTCTTTTTTCTAAACATGCCGAAGCACACCCGTTCGTCGAGTTCGAGCCAGAACCGGTACTCGAACCCGAACACCCTCCCCGTCTCCCTGGCGCCATCGGCCATGCCTATCACGTACGGCGCACGCCCGGTGCCCCTGAACACGAATCTCAACACCGGCTTCAGCTATGCCGTTCCGACCTCGGCACAGGCGCCGGTCCCCATGGCGCAGGCCTATGACCCCTACCCCGCGGCCGTCGCGACACAGCCACCGCCTATGCCGCACCGGCCTTCCTCCGGCGCATGGTCGCAACAGGACGATCATAACCTGCTCACGGCCCGGCAACAGGGCCTCAACTGGGCTCAGATCCAGAGCACGTATTTCCCTAACAAGTCACCGAACGCCTGCCGCAAGCGCCACGAGCGTTTGTTGGAGCGCAGGGGTGCCGATGACTGGGACGCCAGGAAACTGGAACGTCTCGCTAAGGAATACATGAGCATGCGCAAGGAGATCTGGCAGGGCTTGGCGGCACGGACCGGAGATAAGTGGACCGTTGTCGAGGCAAAGGTATGTCTTTTTTTTTTTTCTCCCCCTTTTCCCCTCAAGAACCCCCCTTTTCACCACCTCATCTTGCCTCTCTCCACAAGTACCACGGTATAGAAAAAAAAAAAAGCAAGACTGACCCGGCGAATCCCAATAGTGCATGCACAATGGCCTCAAGAACCTCCAATCGGCGTCGCGGTCGGCGGCGCGGCGTGAGCGGCTGGAACAGGGTCATTCGCTCCATGGGTATGACGACGACAGCGGTATTTCCGGTATTGGTCTGACGCCAGTAGATGACCTCGACGCGTCGTACAGCAGCCCCGAGACGACGGCGTCGAGCACGCACTCGCATCACTCGGGCGGCAGCGGTTATGGCATGCACCATCAGCAGCAGCACGCCATGGCGATCCCCTACGGCTCCGCCGCCGGCTACTCGTCGAGCTACAGCTCGTCCGTCTCGTCGTCGGCCGCTGCCCACGGGTACGCCGCCGCCATGCACGGGCACCACCACCACCACCACCACCCCCACCACTCGCAAGACGGCTCGCCCTACCTCGACAACGGCCAGCGCCTCTCCAGCGTCGACATGGGCATCGAGGCCATCATCAACCGGCCCGGCCACGGCCACAACGGCTCCGCCACCGGCATCTGATCCTGATCTCGATCCTGATCCGATGCGGGGTCTGTTTTCTCTTTTCTTCCCTTTCTCTTTCTCCCGCATATACGTATGACCTTTTTCTTCTTTTTTCCCCGCTTTCCTATATCGAGTCTACTACTAGTTTCCTCCTCTCTCTCTCTCTCTTTTGATACCATTCATTCAGTCCAGGTGAAGGCAGGCCGTGCATATTTCGTTGTTTTTTTTCTTCCAGTTTTGCTCACACCACCGGCGTTCTGGCCCGGGCCACGGGCCATGGGGGTTGCCGGCGTTCACGGCGTTGGCGTCGGCGCGATTGTCACCGGGCATTGAGAATTTCATCTAATGTGGATGCCGATATTGAATTTCCGAGTTCTGGGAGGGTTAGGGTTTTTGCATCAAGGGCGATTACGATACGTTACGTCTCTGTTCATGTTTTTTTCTTTTCCTTTCTTCATTTTTTTTATTTTTTGTTTTATTCTCTTTTTTTTTATTTTTCACACTTTCATCTCGGACTCCACTCTCCGGTCCGAACGGATTTGATACCTTTTTTATCTAATTCCTCTTGGGGACACGACGACATGACGAAAGAAAAAAGCAGACGTGGAAAGGATCGGAACATAACGAGGATTTATTTATTTATTTGGGTCAGGGGTCAGGGGGGGGTTAACCCATCTTGTCTTGGCATCGGGCTGTAAGGTCGTTGTCTCTCTCTCTCTCTCTCTCTCATCTCATCTCATACCATACCTAGAGAGGCGCAGAGACAAAGACAGGGAGAGCAAACATGAGAATTTGGACATCTATTAATGGTAGCATTTTTTTTTCCTACTCCCCCCCCTCCAACCCCACTCGGAGACAAGGGTTCAAAGCGATATACTGTACCTATATACTATTTATTACCTTATGTCATCATCAAGATAGGGGGCGCAGACAGAAATGGTGCAGGCGTGCATCAATCGTCGCCCGGTAATCAAGAAGATTAAAAAAAAATGAGATGCTAGACTCTTGCCGCGCGAAATGGATGAATATTCAGAATGAATGAAATGCAGAGTATCCGTGATACAATCTAAGAACTCCCTATATTAGGGTGAGGGGACGCACCAAGTTGTCTAGACCATGAATTCTCTATGTCACTGAGTAATTTTGTTTGTACATTTGATAGACAGTATGTTACAAGTTGAGATGGGCGTCGGTGCCGGGTTAGGTAATCTACACCCCGGTGTTTCCTATCGGGTACCAGGATGCGTAGCCGAACATCAAGGCTGGAGTATCAACAGATATATAGATAAGGTCTTTCTTGCCCGCCCTACTCATCCTCATCCTCGTCCTCGTCGTAATATTCTTCATCGTCGTCTAAAGCCGGTTCCCCAACCACGCTCCTCCACACCCGGCTCCACATGTCTTTCTTCTGCGTCAGCGCCAGGACCATGATAGCGGGCAGATGCCACACGCTGGCCCAGAACAAGCCCCGCGCGCTGCCCTTGAAGCCCTCGTGCCGATGGAACTGCACGGCCTGGCGCACGAGCCAGACGTTGACGGGGATGCTGGTCACGGCGAAGCTCCACTCCGTGACGCCGGCGGCGCACAGCCCGATGCATATCGGGAAGAAGGCGATACTATAGCGCAGGGCTACGCGTGCGTTGCGTGCGGGGTTGATCCAGCAGAGCATGCGGTGCCCCGCGGCCTTGTACTCCTCGCGGATCGACCAGGATAAGGCCATGAAGTGCGAGAATTGCCAGGCAAAGAGCAGCGCGGCGAAAAGCCAGCCGCCCACCGCTTCAGGCGTGAGCAGGAGCTCCTGGAACGAGCCGTCTCCCGTGGCGTACTCTCCCGCGGCCGCGGCCCAGCCCATGAGCGGGGGGATACCACCCACGACAGCGCCGACCCAGGTGTTGAGCCAAGAAACACGCTTCAGCGGCGTGTAGACCCCAGCGTAGAGCGCTATGTTGGCAAAGCCCAGGAAGGCGACGGTCGGGTTGACGCCGAAGTAAAGACCGCCCACGCCGGCGACTGCGGCCAAGAGGGCGAAGGCTAGAGCTTTCCGCTGTGAGAGCAGACCCCGGACGAGGGGACGGTTCCGGGTGCGGCTCATGATGGCGTCCCATTGGGGTTCGTAAAGCATGTTGAGGGCGTTGGCGCTGGCGGAGCAGAGCGTGGTGCCGATGGTGAGGAAAGCCAGTGTCAAGGGAGACAGGGAGGGCGTGTCGAGGCCGATGGAGGGAGAGATGAAGTCGGGGACGGGGTACAGCGCATACGGCGCCATGGCGGTGAGAACGACGAGCACGGTCAGGCGGGGCTTCGAGAGGGAGAGGTAGAGAGAGAGCTGGCGACGAAAAGCACTCGTTTGTTTCGTCGATTCGGTGGTCAGGACGGAGGATGCATTGGGCGGGAGGACGTCTTCGGTCGCCGCCGCTCCCTCTACTGTGCCCCCTCCGGATAAAGACGCAGAAGCCGCATCTTCCCGTCGCCTCTTCTGCTGCTGTCGGCGCCGATGTGGGGGAACCTGATCGGGGTCTGCGGGTTTCACGTCATGGCCGACACGGCCGGGGCCTCGTATAGATAGTTCATTGGAGACGAAATAGCCGGCTTTCAGGCGAACGGGTGTCGATCTGAGGACATGTCGGAGGGAGGCGGGCTGGGAGAATGACCGGGATGAGAGTTTGGCTACGGATATGGGTATGGGTATGGGTGGCGGGGTTAATGCCGATGTCGAGGCTGCTACGGTTTGGCGGCTGCATCGCCAGCAAATGTCGTCGAGAGCACGGGAGCGGAAGATATTCCCGGGCGGCCGAAAGCTCATAATGGCGGCAGGCGCATGTCGCCAGTGTGTATTTTTCGGTCAATTAGGCTAGGGAGACGTCAACGTCATATCCCTCGACAGAGTTGTCTGGCCACCAGTTGTCCGTCCACCCGCGCGCGATGTTTCCGGGAATCGAATCAGTGACGACGATGGGATGGGATGTGGAACGCTCGCTCGCTCGCTACCTCTTTGGGTATGGCACTTAGTCTATATTTTCTAAATGCCGAAGACTCCATTGGCGGACGCAAGATAGCCGATAATGGCATATATGTATTTAAAGCGTTCTCAAAGAGATGCTTGATATTGAGCTAAAGCATTTAATGTATAAAGGAGTTTCGTATCACCCATCTACCTACCTACCTATCTACGTACTATCTACTCTCTACATAATACATCTCGAACATCCCATTCAATGTTGATCATGGGCCGTGGCTGATAGCTATCCATCCATGCCGCTTTGGGAAGTTGAATCTATCTGTACTAAGTAGAGTACTAGTATAATCAAAATATCACACATTAGGTCCTTGGTATATAGCATCCATGGGATATATCCAGGTACAAGCAGCTTCTATCAAATCATTGTAGGTACTCCTTAGACACGAAGGCACACATAAAGACATACATAACAAGAGGTATGCCCACTGCACTGCTTCAATGTCTCACTATATAAGTATTTCTCCTTCGGGCCGATGCGACTTCACTACCGAATCCGAATCTATAGGTACCTACCCGGTTGTTTTTCACTATTGTCCGCTCTATCGTCCGCTCCTCTATCACGCAGGACGAAGAATCCACCTCAGGGACGGGGGGTCACCGCAATTCCGATAAGAACGCCTCATGTTATTGGCTTACTCGTTCCAACGCCTGGGTGCTTGGTACCGAGGATACAAAGAACTCGCAGGTAGCTAGCCCCGAACGCCACGACCACAGCTGACGCTTCATTATTATCTAGCAGCGAGCACTAGTCTAACTTACAGGCGTGCCTTTCGTACGTACTACTGTAAACATCACCTGACATGGGTCCCGAGAGTCGTACGCACATGGCGCCTAGTGCAGATGAGGATATCGGTGAGATCTAGACTGGGGGGGGAGGAGGAGATAAGAATGTATAAATCTTCAGCATGTCTTGAAAACCTGTCTCATACAGTAAGTACGTGTCGTGTATACATTATCGTACGTGAGAAAATTGTACGACGGCAGAAGGGTGAATTGAATCCTGTCAAAGGAGCTTGCTTTGTTATAGTCGCCTACTCGCAGGCCACAATCGTGCTCTACCCAAGCTATCTCACGCACGATATCTATTCCTGGTTTCTGTTGTTATTCAAGAGTACGCGTTTCCAAGTATTTTCCCCATTGTTTTCCCTTTTTGAAGGGCTTCGGTCTTATATGCTATTAGTATAGTATACTCGCTCTAGTCGAATGTGCACCGTGAATTGTCATTTCTAACTCCCACCTCCTGCAGTGAAGAGGCCGTCTGCCTCCGGAATCAAGCGGAGATGTACGTCTCTGCACTCATGGGAACTCCCCAGGCAATCAGGGGCACTGGCTCCAGCTCACGTATGGACGAATAAAGACATGGGTACGATAAACTACTATAATTGCCTTTTCACTGCTACGCCCACTTTCTCGGTTCGGTGACCATGATTCGCATGTCTGTCTACTGACGCAGGCGGCAATAGATCCCACACCCTTGGAAGATCAGAATTGGAGCAGCTGGAGCATCGTCGCGTACTGGGCCACCGACGTGCTGAACCTGACAACATGGCAGACGGCGTCCGCCATCCTCGCCGTCGGGCTGTCGTGGAGGGAGGCGATCCCCATCATGGTCCTCGGTAACCTCGCCGTGGCCATCCCGATCGTGCTTAACGGCGCCATCGGATCCAAGTTGCATATACCGTTCTCTGTCATTGCGACGAGTAGTTTCGGGTATTACCTGCGATACTTCTCCATCGTCAGCCGTGCTATCCTCGCTATGTTCTGGCTCGGTATTCAGGTGAGGACAGCCCTGCATACCCCTGATAAGACATCGTACCGTTTATAGGTATATAAGATTAGGTGCTACTGACACCCTGCCTCGGACAACCAGGGCGCGAACGGCGCGCAGTGCATAACCATCATGCTTCGAGCCTGGGCACCGTCGTACAACGACATCCCGAACCAGCTGCCCGCCTCAGCCGGCATCACCACGCAAGGGTTTATCTCCTACTTCCTGTTCTGGATCATCCAGCTCCCCCTCCTCCTCATCCACCCGACGAAGCTAAAGCCGCTCTTCTGGATCAAGCTGGTCGCGGCTCCGGCCTCGGCCCTCGCGCTCCTCGGCTGGACCGTCCGGAAGGCCGGGGGCGGAGGCGAGATCTTTGCGCAGACGGCTACAGTGAGCGGTTCGCGTAAGTGCTTGCTTTCTGACTTTTTTTGCTACGATCCTCGCGTGCGTTGAAATACTGGGGACAGAACCCGATTTCGGTGTGGTTTCTTAGATATAGCCGTAGCAAGAACAGTAGTTAACGAAACTCGGACCACAGAATACGCCTACCTCTGGCTCTCCAGCATGTCCAGCGTGACGGGGACCTGGTCGACCCTGAGCGTGAACATGCCTGATTTCACGCGGTACGCCAGGACGGCCAACGGGCAGTTTATCCAGCTCCCCGTTATGCCCATCATCTTCACTATCTGTGGCACCATCGGCATCGTGACCACGTCCGCGGCCCACGTGTTCACGGGCGAGTACCTCTGGAACCCGCTCGACATCATCACTATATGGCTTGAGTATGGGAGCGGCGGACGGGCGGCCGCCTTCTTCGCCGCGCTAGCTGTAAGTGTCCAACCAACATTATTCTCGTTTTCTTCTTTTTTGTATCCTTCCTTGTTATCCCCCTTTCAACGATTTTGTTCTATAGTATCATGTTGGAAGTTGTCCTTGCGGTTTCCGGAATCCCCTGCCGATTCTCCTTAAAAGACGCCTGTTAACCCGAATTAAACTGACGGAGTCTAACGTTGCGTTGTAGTGGTATATCGCACAAGTCGGCACAAACATCACGGCAAACAGTATCTCAGCCGCCAACGACCTGACCGTAGTAAGTAACACCGCCCCTTCAGCCCTAAAACGTTCTAACGCTAGCCACCCGCAGCTCTGCCCGCGCTGGATCAACATCAGGCGCGGCTGCTTCATCGCCGCCGTGGTCGCGGGCTGGGTCCTCGTGCCGTGGAAGATCCTGAGCTCGGCGGAGACGCTCCTCGCCTTCCTGAGCGGGTACGCCGTGTTCCTGGGACCGCTGGCGGGCATCATCGCGGCGGACTTCTGGCTGGTCAAGAAGCAGCACATCGACATCCCCGCGCTGTACAACCCGGACGGCCGCTACCGGTACACGGCGGGCTGCAACTGGCGCGCGGCCGTGGCCTTCATCGTCCCCGTCGCGCCCTTGCTGCCGGGCCTCGGGCTCGCCATCTCGGGCCCCGAGGCCGTGCACATCGACGACGGGCTCGCGAACCTGTATACCTTCAACTGGATGTTCGGCTTCGTCACCTCCATTTTCCTCTACACGCTGCTGAGCTACCTGGTCCCGGCGAAAGAGTCGCTCGTCAAGGAGACGGTCTGGGACCTCGACCAGATCGCCATCGAGGCGTGCCCTCGTGAGAGCGACCTCGAGGCGTCCGATGGGAAGGACAAGGTGGCGGACAGGGATAGTAAGAGCGATGAGTAACGAAGCCCGCGTGTCGTTGGCTGTCTGTTTCGAGCATCAATGCGCAAAGCGGTGGCGCAATCGCCGAAATCGGCGTAGACTTGGCTAGCCATAAATAAATACATAGATAGTCGTGAGCTACGCTTCGACTACAATATGGATTTTCTCAGTGCCTGTTTCGCGACGTGTGAAAGAAGCATGTGACGAGGTGAAACGACAGGACCCTGATCTGGGGTAAGAAAGCTGTCATATCCGGCCTCCTCTACCTCTTAGCCTATGCGAAGTAATTTGAAAGGAAAAAATTACGACAACAGTAAGAATAGTGGGAGGGTCTCGCCCAGAGTGAGATAGTGAGAGCACTTAGTTAAAGAGGTCATATTTAATCATATATCCCGACATAATCGAAGTAGCACAATAATCCCGTGGCACGTATCTCGAATGGGAAAGCCGGTGTGACAAGATAGTCAATATGATTAATCAACATTTAAAAAGGGACCACTAATTGTCTCTCCATTTTCACCCATTTCCTGCTTTCAGCTCTCGAGAAAGATTGAAGCCTACACTAAGTCTAGATATTACTGAGAATGAGCATGACGCCTAAGCCTCCTCGCGACCACTCTCCATTGACCAAATCTGGCACGGTTGTCTTGCTAAATCCGCCTATCAAGCAATCCGCTACTATAACTACCGTCCGGCTCGTAGCGACGAAGAAAAGGGCCGCGCGCGGCTACTTTGCATTTTCTAGAAAAATACCAACCAACGGATTGCGTGCACTTTTTATGGCCCGGAATGTAGAACCCGCATTCCAGAAACCATAGGCAGACAACGAGGCAATAGAACTGTAGCGTCTTCCCTACTTTAATTTAGCGTTCTCCAAAAGCGTTGCTAGAGGCTAGCTATAGGAAACATGTCTCAGATTTGCAGGTTCATCGTTGCGTAGCTTTCGCCCTATAGGCAGCGCGCAAACTCCAGGTTTCCGAAAACGACGACGGGCTTTGTTCGCGACGGAAGTGGCCTAAAGCTTGGAGCCAAAATGGCATGCCTTGGGGCATCTAATGCGACGAACTCAAAGAGACGGAATGCAATCGTCCCAGAGGCGCTTCTTGATAAGTAGAAATGTTTTCGTAGTCTAGAAGCAACTTTCCTTGTCCCTCTTCTTTGTCCAAGTAGCTTCGTTATCTCTCTTCTGGCTCTCGCTCTCCCCTTGTTTCCTATGCTTCACGGCCTCAGCTTCCCCAGAGGTGTCTTGCTAGACTCATCTCTACTCACACAAGTCTGTCGCAAAACAGCCGCGCTTCGCATGGAGAGTGCCTTCAAGGTATGATCACGCCGCTCGTCGCTATAAAAAGGAGAGCCAGAAATCGTCATACTTTCCACGGTCCACCCCCACCGGAGGAGCAGAAGACATTAAAGAAGGATAAGCAGCAGCAGCAGCAGCAGTATAGTACCGTGTCTGCAAACCTAGCATTAGCCACGCCTTCTACACCGGCTAACGGAAACACAAACACCAGCCCATCAAATATGGGCTTTGTAGAGGATATCGACGCCGATGAGGTGATGGCGGACGATGAGGTGGGCTTTGCGTTTAGCGAAGACGAGGACGAAGAGCAGAATGTCACGCCCCTGCAACCCAAGATACCTTTCAGAGAGAGACTCAACACCTTCGTTGGTCCAAAAGACGAGAAGTTTTTGAAGATTGAGAATTATTTCTTCGGCCTATTGAACACGCCTAAGTTGTCGATTAATGACATCCTGGAGGGCACCTTTGATGACCATGAGATCACTCTCATCACACCTCAGTCGGGGCCGCCGGACGTCGTCGGGTTCCAGCTTAGAAACGCCCAGCGCTACCGCAGGAACCTCGAGACACGCTTCAAGGGCCACGCCGAGACGCTGGCGTTCAAGATGGCCTGTCTCTACTTTGGGCTGCCAGTTGAGCCACTACGTGCGGAATTGATGCCGCCTGGTTTACCGGCGGACCTCGAGCCGACAGACGAAGGAGCTGTGCGGAATCGGGATCCCCTGAAGTTCCTCGAAAAGTACGCCGCCGAGGTAAAACGTAAGTCATCGCCATGTATCCTATTACCACCCGCGTCAGCTTATAGAAGTCTAATCATCGTATAATAGCCGTCTATAATGAGACTGTTCTGAGCCTACGTGGCGGTGGCGACTATAGGAGGCCTACTGTACAAGAGGTCAAACCTGAGGACAGTGACATCAACTGGGACTCCATCAAGTCCTATTTTACCTCCTCCGACACCGCATCTACTCCCCTGTTCCGCCTTTACGGCTGGCAGGGCGCAGTCGACGCACATGTCGACTACCGCAGCTTTGTCGCCCAGACCGACAAGCTCATCAGCAATTGGGACAGGGTAGACCGGGGCCTCATCGTGGAGATTTGGCGCCGGTCTCCCGTCCAATTCGTCGAAGGCGTTCGCGGGACGACCCGTCGTCGCGAGAGCAAACCCACCGGCGACAAGATCTGGGATCTGGTGCTAAAGTACTTCGGCAGGGGCAACACTGACCAGTATGCCTGCTTCGTCCGTAGCGTCGGAGAGGGCGAAGCGAATCGCCCTTGCCGGTACGAGCCATCGGTCGAGGACAAGCATGTGGTCCGGATTGTGAACGAGGGTAACAACGACGTGGCGTATTTGAGGGTGCCACCGAATCTTCATGAGGAGCACAGGCCTCACCAATTCAGCGCCGAGTATACGCGTGCCATGCAATTCTTGCTGCTCCCCGGGCCGCCACACGCTTGGATTATATACCAGAACGGCCTCTTCGGCCAGACCTATCAGTACCTAGACCCTCCCGGGGCCATATTTGAGCAGATTATTTTGACACGCGGGATCGACACGCCCGACAGGATCTCTTTCAAGGTGCAAAATATGAACATCGGTACATCTCCGGATAATGATATTGTTCCCATTATCATCCCCGGGTTTTTCAAAGCAATCGGGATACCCGTGATGACGCGAGATGAATTCCGCTCGGCCAAAGGCGTCTCGATAGTGTACAAGGCCCTCCGAGTCTGCCTCAAGAACGTCAACATCGAGAGGGACTGTGTCGGTGTCGAGATCTGGTGCCCGGGCCCTAATTTCAAATATGTCCACGAGAAGCCTACATTGGTTGCGCTCCCGGGCAACGCCACCAGCCCCCAGTCCCTAGCGGATTGGGACCGGCTTGTAGCCAAGGCGCCGAAGACCAGTCCCGTCTCCCTCGTGATTCGCCCGGTGTACAAGTCGTATCGACTACGAAGAGAAGGAAGGCCGAGGGAGAGCGTGCAGATCAACGAGGCAAGCGTTCAGCAGATCAAGGCCTTCGCATATCGTGGCATCAAGCCCCTTGAGGCGATGGCTATCATCTTGAGCCCTATAAATGAGCAGTCTTACCAGCCCGAGCTGACCATTCTGCCCACTACGACCGAGGAGGAGTGGCAGTGGGTTCGCAGAAACATCATCGAGCCGGAGTTCCGTGTGAGCAGCTCGCGGCTAGACAACGAGTGGGGTGAGTCTACCAAACAGCTTTGCTTTCCCTTGTGGGTGGTGATCTAACAAGAAAACAGATATCCCTAATAATTTGCTGCCATGGGGCCCGCGATACGTGGCCGGCACCAACGTAGCGAAAATCCCGCGAGCCACAACGGGGTCTTCGATCGTTCGGTTCCAAAAGCCTCTTGGTGAGAAGACCGGGCCTGCTGGAGTAACGGAGCCCCCGACGAGGTCGTCCGCCTCCAACCGGCGTATTTCCAGGAGCCCGAGCACTTCCGACAGCCAAGGCACAAGCTTGAGCTCAGTGCATCTTACGATACCCGGGGGCTCCGCGGCTGCTCCTGCAACCGAACCGGAGGAAGATCCAAACACCAAGCCTCTCGAGACCATATTCAAGGACTCGAAGAACACGATGACGGAGGCCGAACGGGCGCGGAAGCTGCGCGCCCGCAGCTTCAACACGCCCGACTCGATCTTTACCAACCCGCTGAAGCCGGTGATGCCGCTGGCCGGGCCGCCCCTCGAATCCCTCATCAAGACGGGTCCCGCGATGCCGGGCGTCACGATCGCCATGCTGACGCCGACAGAAGTGCTGCGGCTGCAGCGCGAGGTGCATCAACTGCGCTACCAACTTCTAGACCGGACCCGGGACTGCCCGTATGCCGACTGCGATCGGTACTTCACGTTTTCCGACGGAGAGGGCCTCGACCGGCACGTGCGCGAGGAACACAACGTGCTGCGCTGCTTCCTCTGCGACAACGAGAAGTTCCTTCTGCCGCACTACGACACGGACCAGATCAAGGACCATTTCGTCGAGTACCACGTCGGCGATATCCTGAGAGCTTACGGGATGGGCGGTGTCCCGATCTCGTCTGGCGAGCAGACGGTTTCCGGGCAGGAATCGGCTCCCGTTCCAGTTAAATCGGGAGACTCCGACGCCGTCTCAGACCTGGACTCTGAGGCAGACGCGCAAGATCTGTCCGAGCCAGAGGAAGACCTGCCGCGGCGAAAAGAGCCCGCGAAGCCGCGAGTAGCGACGCCGAGCGACACCAGCGACGCCAGCGACATCTCGGAAGCCAGCGGGAGCCCGCCTCCGGCCAAGGAGCCCGCGCTCCCCCCGCTGCCGTTTAAAAGGAGCCCCTTTGAGGGAGTCTTGCAGCGCATACAGGAGGGCAAGCCAATGTGGGAGACGGAGGAGCCCAACTTGGGCCCGCCGCGGCCGAACTCCCCGAATCCGCCGGAGATCAAGCCGAAGCGGCGCAGCGAGGAGGCACGGAGGCAGTTCTGGAAGCGCGTCGAAGAGATCCCGCTGCCGCCTGTGGACGTAAAGCAGGACGACGCTGCTGCTGCTGCGCCTGAGCCTGAGCCTGCGCCCGCACCCGTGTCTAGGCCCGCACCCGTGCCTAGGCCCGCACCTGTGCCCGTGCTCGCACCCGTGCCAGCGCCCGTGCCTGCGGAAACTCAGGAGAAGGTGCCGACGCGAGCTGAAAGGCCGTTCGTGAATAACTCGATTGCCGATCTTAATACGACTACGATCAAGAGACGTAGGGCGAGGGCTGCTGTCGCGCCCGCGCTCGCGCCCCCCCCTTCGAGATTTTTGGATAACACGCCGTTGCCGTTGCCGTCGCCGACTAAGCCGCCGTTGGCCCATGACCCATTGGCCGACTTGGACGAGGCTACGATCAAGGAACTCTTGGAAAAAGCGCGAGCGCGCAACAGGGAGAGGTTCGCCAACCAAGCAGCGAGCACGAAAGAGCCGGCCGCGGCGCCGCAGGTGTCGATCACGCAGTCCGAGGTCGCGGGCAAGAAGGCGGAGATCTTCACGGTGGTGAACCCGAACCCGGTGTCCGGGGAGGCGAACGGCGGGTGGATTAAGGGCGTGCTGGAGAAGTATGTGGCGGAGGAGGCCAAGACGCCGTACCTGCAGGCGGACCAGCCCGGGTTCAAGCTGTTTACAGCGCTGAACACGGCGCCGGGCACGAGCGCGGAGAACGACGAGTTTATCCGGCGCGTTCTGGAAGCGTACGTAGCGGAGGGCGGCAAGCTAGCGTTGGCAACCAAGACGACGGCGACGGCAGGGGGCAGGACAACGACGGCGGCCAATAAGATGACAGCGGCAACAAGAACAACAACGGCGGCGGCAGCACGCCCGCGGGGGGACCTACGGGCCAATTACAGGCTATTCAGAGCGCTGAACACGGCGCCGGGCACGAGCGCCGAGAACGACGAGTTCATCCGGCGGGAGCTCGAGGCGTACGTGGCGGAAGGGGGCAAGTTAGCGCTGAAGCTGGAGGACTTCCAGCGGCCGTCGTCCTTGGCGGGCGGCCACGCGGGGAGGCGGACGCGCAAGCGGACGACGAGGCTGGCGTTCGAGGACGACGAGGACCAGACCTCGGGGTCGGAAGTGTACGAGTACTCGGAGCGCAGCGCGGTGACGGACCCCGTGTCGGACCTCGCGCCCTCGCCGCCGTCGTCGCCGGCGGTCAAGCGGCGGCGCGTCAACCCGCCTCCGTCCACGCCCGTGGCGCCCGTGTCGGGGCGGCTGGCGCGCGCGCGGCCCCTTTTCCAGCCCGTGGAGCTGAGCACGCCCGAGGGCACGGATACGGAGTCGGACGTGAGCGATGAGTGAACGGGTCCTTAGGATGGATAGACGCGCAAGAGGAAGGGGGTGTTGGGTAATATGGGAACAATGGAGGGGTGGTATGGAGACGGCGAGGCTAGGGGATGAAAGAAGGAAAGAAGGATAAAATCTGTCTCTGCTCGTCGATCGGCTGCGTGTATTACAATAGTAGCTTTTCTACCAGAACATACTACTGGGGTGGGATGGATGGAATGCTAAAGCGGGAAAGAGAGGATTGTGTGCCGGGTAGGACGTGCCGGGTAGGAAGACGGGCGGAAGGAACACAAACGATGTAGATCGATTCTCGATAGCTGAATTTCCATTTGTTGTTAGTACTATGTTATGCTATTTATTCATCTTCATATAATGATGCGCGGGACTCGTGAAAGAGAGAGAATGTGTATAAGCATACATACATATATATATATATATATGTGTGTGTGGTTACCTCTTAATCAATGAGGATAAGATATTGCTATTACGTAGACACATCTCTCCTCCTTCGCGGCCAACAGTCCACTCCATGGCTTCATAAATCGATTCTATTATCATATATCATTTCACTCACGTCACTTGTACCCATATCGAGATACCTATCGACCATGACGCCCCTTCCTTCGGAACGTGCATTTCCTAACCCAGCTCAAAAATTTATCTCTGCTAATAGCATTTCCCCCTCGCGAGCCTCACGAAGCCCTCTAGATACAGATTATATAGCGAAAATGGTCATAGGGGTAGTTGGTTTTCATTCCGAGCTAGATGCAATCTGCTAGAATATGCCAGGTGAGTGAGTGAGATGCTTAGACCTGATGCCTAAGAAGACGCAAAAACCATTTACGCACCAAGCAGAGAAAGATCGGTCGATATAATGTGTACAATCTAGTATTTGAGCAACCTTTGTATTTCTACACTCTTTAATCTACCACGGTCTGTACATTATAGACGTATATCCGTCGGATGTGTGAACACGAATCAGAAGCAAACGAACCGTCAGATATATCGACGCAGCATCTCCCTTTAAAGCTGAGCGTAAAGAACGAGAGAGAGAGAGAGGGAGAGAGAGAAAGGCGTACCTTTTTCATGTTGTATTTATTTATTCATGAACAGCGCGAAAACCTAGTGAGGAAATATAGCCTAAGACCTACCCATCATTCACCTATATTTCACGAAGGCCCCGTAATTTAGGAACGACGAATCCATCCAAAAAAGCGCTGCTTTGTGGTATTGGCCGGTGGTCGTCAGTCTCAAGGTGCACCGGACCCGGATTTGTGAGCTTCAACAAGAGAAATGCCATATATTACGATTACAGACCGAGTGCCAAGGACTTTGCCTAGTCTGATGGTAAGTCCTAGTAAGTCTGTGCTCGCTAAAAGACTTAGCCATATTGCCTGGACGGTGTGTCCTCTGGGATAAGCGTAGATACAGACAGCCGAAGATATGACGCCATAAATCCAACTCTCCTATGTCATGTTATGCATGCTTGTTCTGCGCTCTCTTCTCTAAACTTCTAAGATGGACCGCCAATGCAGCGAATCATCGCCTAGTTGAACCCAAGGTGCAAAATCAGCCGTGGTATCTCATTAAACGCAAAGCACCTCTTTTTTTTTTCCAATCCCTTACAGGCCCTCTACCCGTCGGGTTCGTTTGTGCGTTCCGATTACGCGCATCTCCGGGGCTCGGATTCCAGAAAACAGCCATGAATTAATTAGAGTAGCCATACGGCATATGTAGATTTGGCTTCTGGGGGGTATAGCGGGTACAATCGAGCACATAAGTTACGGACAGCGTTTGGCCAGCACACGTACGTTGTCGATCAAACCGTCTACCAGGTCCGAATATCGGTTTGGCTCGCCTTTCATGAGTAGGTGGCCGTGTTCGTACAACACGCGTGATTCCAACTCAATCTCCAGCTCATGCTCTTTGGACGATGAACCCATCGGCCCGTGTGGACCCTGGGGACCTTGTGTGACTTGGGTTAAATCAATTTGGTAAAACCCGTGAGTGTAGCTCAGCCTGTCCTTGTTACGGTCCGGCTGTCGATCTTTATTTGGGATCTGGTTCTGTTCGATTTCTTGCGCGGGACCGTCCCAGTCCCATTCGATGTTGATACTGATCCGGCAATCGAGGGGCAAATGCGACATGTGGATGTGGAGATCGGCAACCCGTGCCTTGACGATCTTGGCGAGTACGTTGCCTGTCTTCTGATCGTAGGTAATGCGAGCTTTGAGAGGCGCGTTCGGCTGGAGCAGGTTGGCGATCGAAGGGGGAAGTCTTTGGCGCAGGTGAGCTGGTAGCTCGAAGAAGCGGTCTGTTTGTCGGCGGTGCACGTATTGTATAGGGACTCGGGGACCGGCCGTGGAACTGCGTGGGAACATTGAGGCTTTGACTTGCTCATTGAGGTAGTCGTTGAGCACCCGGTGTTGGTTCTGTGATGAAAAAGCTGGTCAGTACAGCCGCTCAAGGTAATCAATAGCAGTGCATTTGGTAGGAGAATGCAAAATCGGAATAGACTGCATAGAGCCTACCTCTGTCATAGAACTTCGGAAGGCTATCCTGGCGTTTTCGGTTAATACACACTCGCCCGCTTGAATCCTGAATTCGACACGGTCATTCGTGCTCTTGTCGATGATAGTACCCAGCTTTGCCTCGATCTCGAATTGTGCGCCACGTGAGCGCAGCTCGGCAGGGTTCGGGCCCTGCAAGACGTTGAAGACGAAAAAATCGGCGATGGAGCGTGATACGATATCGATGGGCCTGGAGACCTCGATAGTGGGTTCCCAAGGGAAGGGCTGCCCCCCAAACGTCAAGGGGTCCTTGACGGCAACTTGAATTGGTTCCTCCCTGGCGAGAGTCGTCGACCGTGCAGTTTCCGGTGAAGTGTGACGGGATGCATGCTCTGCCTTTTGCATCGCGCCAAGCTCCTGGTGCGTACCGTTGACCGAGGTAGCCGAACTGGGACCGCCTGGCGCGAGTTGCTTAATGGAAAAGTTCCGACTGGCAGCGAGCGCCCGCTTGCGGCCGCATTGGGCCCAAATGGGGGGACCGCTGTGTGTAATACGCTTTTTTCGGGGCATGGTGGGCGAGGTGGACGAGCGTTGCGAAGGGAGGGCGTGGTGGTTACCGTTTAACTTGGGAGGAGGAGGTGGTTGGCGTTGATTCTCCACCTCGTCCGGTCGCAAATCTCGGTCGTCTATTTTTCGCTTGGCAGGGGTCATGTCACGCTGCGATTCCATGTTTGCCACAGAACCAGGGGGAGGGTGAGGTTGTAAACGCTGTTGAGAGTGGAATGGGTCCTGCTCATTAGAAGCAGACTGGCCAGTGCTACTAGGTAAGCTAGGCACACGTGTCTTTGGTGAGACACTAATACTTCTTTCACGTTCACTCCTAGATTGCTGGGACTGAGATCTCCTTTGAGATTCACTAACCGCGTCATACGCACTGTGCCCGCTATTCGGCATTCGGGGTATAGAAGCCGGCGGTGGAGGTGGAGGTGATGTCTTTATTATTTGTTGATACGGTACCGCAGTCGATGGCATGCGTTGTTGATATGGGCTAGGAGGCTGTTGGTAGCTTGCGGCAGGTGATTGCCGAAGAGGCGCGGTCATCGGTGGCCCCAGTGGAGTAGCAGGTTGCGGTGACTGATGCCTGTGGTGCTGTTGATCAATATGCATCGGAGGATGGTGTATCGCGACAGGACTACTCTGGGCGTACGAAGGAGGGTAAGGCGGATGTTGGCTGTGTGTAGACGTGGGTGTCGGTGTCGAGTGGATTGAGAGAGATCGCTGGTGTAAATATTGGTGGCTGCCGCCGGGGGTACCGACAGGCGGTGTCTGCGGTATCGGTTGTTGCTGCTGTTGCTGTTGGTGCTGCGGTGGTGGTTGTTGTTGTTGATGTTGTTGGCCTTGAGGATAAGAGACCGACCCGTGCGGACCACCAGCGGGTTGGGAAGAGTAGCTATCGCGTGAATAGCCGGTAGGGCCGTACTGATGACGCTGGCCGGGACTGGCGGGTGGCTGTTGGGTAGACGGGAAGGGATAACCGGTGCTACCGACACTTGTGGAAGATGTTGGGGTTTGGCGGTACGGCGAAGGCCCGGACAATGATGCGCTACTAGGGGATCTTATATCGTGAGGAGGTAAAGGCTGGAGAGGGGGAACCGATGGCCTCCCTGCGAACGGGCCACCGGGCGCAGGGTGATGATAGCTAGTGGGCGAAGCGTACGGCGCGGGTCCGGGGCCTCCAGAGGACGGGTTATGATTCGGATGGCCATGCGGGGGGTATTCGCGCGGTTGGGAAACAGGTGATGCATGGGTCGAGTGACTATAATCAAGGAACGAATGCGGCGGCGGCGGGGGAGCCGTTGAACTGGGAGTTCCAGGTGTAGCCGGGACAGGAGCCACCGTAGAAGTCGATATTGACTGAGCCGGCGGTGGTGGAGGAGGAGGATGAGCGGACTTGGATCGGTCACCACCTCCTCCCTCCGTGTTTAACATTGCGCGTAAGTCCATTTTCGATGCCTATATTTCCCTCGCGGGTGCATGAAGACAGCGCAACGACGCAACACTGCCCTTGTGCGCGCACAACGTACAAACGATACAAACGATAGGTGGAAAAGCAGTGTGCTCGATTCTGCTCACCCGCTCGCTCGCTCGCTCGCTCCCCTTTTCTCACTTTCTCTATCGATCTCTGCCTATTTCCACATCAATTTTCACAGCCGCCACCAATCTCGCGATATCCTATCCCCTGGCTCGTCTCGTCTCTTCGTTTCGACTCGTGCTAGCTAGTGGCGCTCGGTGTCATGGACACAACGAAATAGGGCGCTGGTCATCGCCCGTATCCAAAAGGAACCGCGGTTGCGTAATCGAGACAAAGCAATACTGAGATACGATAGTTATCACAGCCCTAGACAAACGCACATGTAGAATGGAGCAAAGAGCGCGCGCGTATACAACAAGGACTCCGACGGGAGAGCTGAGATGTTGAAATTCCAGTCCTCTTCCAATTTGCAAATAGGCTTGAAGATGCAGTTGGATAAATGCGTCCAGTTGAATTGTATTATTTCTGTCCAATCAAAGCCATATCTCGTGAGTATAGTAACATAGATGACTTTTTGTTTCTCGAGTGCCGTTGACTCAATTGACCGAGTGGAACATGATAAGAACAAGAAAGCCGTAATGGGGGATGGGGGGGGCGTGTATCGTCGATGATTGAGTCGCGCGCCTGCGTATCGATAAGTACTAGGTTAGTCAAAAGGATGAAGGATTAACAGTAGGTAGTGTCCAAGGATGGGACTTGTTCGTTGGGTCGCTTGAGGTGTTTGGAGCGGTCGCAAGAGACGTCGACAGACGGAGATGGGATTATTTCGGGAAGACGGTGTTGATGCGACAGGGGAAGTTGGAGCGTGGGAGCGTGCGTGGGCGTGGGCGTGGCCGTGTATGGTGAGGTGTGTGAGGAGGAGGAGGAGGAGGAGGTGGTGGTGGTGGTGGCTGTGGTGGTAGTGGTTGGTAGTTGGTTGGTGATAAAAAAGATTATGAGAGTGGTGAGGGTACCGGTGTTGGTGGTGGTAGTGTTAGTGGTGGTGGTTGGTTGTTGGCGACGCAGTGATGCAGTGACGCAGCGATGCGGTGATGCGGTGATGCGGTGGAAAATCGCAGAAGCGAAGCAAAGCAGAGCAAAGCAAAAGAGAAGATAGAGAGCAAAGCAATCGCACTCGCACACGCACTCGCACACGCACACGCACACGGGTCGCACAGGGTCTTTTTTTTGCTTTGTGTACTTACTTACCTACAGGGCTACAGGAGTAATGGTCGAGGTACCTACGACCTTTGGAATTACAGGTATAACTCTCAAGTATAACTCTCAAGTATACCTAAACTCTCGAGTAGTTAGGTAGTTTAGGTAGGTAGTTACCTAGGTATGACCCCTAGAGGTAGAGATAGATAGATACTTCTTAGGTATCTTCTGGTCTATAGGTATATGTAGGTACTTGAGTAGGTTAGGTAGATAGACGATAGATTCAGGTAGATTACATGTAGGTGTGTTCCAGTAAGGTCATCGGTAGCATGGCCGGGCGTTGCTTATGTGGTCCAGAACAACTGCGATTGCAGATAATAATCATGGTTATACCATACCCGAAACCAATAGTCTAGGTACGGCGTATAAAAATGCGTATAGAGATTGTCAGGGTTAAGATGCGAGCGGACCTTGAGACAGCATGGGAGCGTGGGAGCATGGAGCGTGGAGCGTGGAGCATGGAGCATGGGCAGAGCATGGGCAGAACATGGGCGGAAGAAGAGCATGGGCGGGAGGGAAACATGGGGCTCGAACCCAAGGTCGCAAGATTGGGCCGGGAACCACTTGTCCTGACTTAGTCCAGCGCGTCCTCATCTGCCGAAATACGACCCTGTATGATCCACCCTTAACAGCCTGCCGCAGAAACAACCCCGAGAGCTGTTAGTGACGATGGCCGCTAGTCTACCTA
The DNA here is from genome assembly GCA_002003505.1 of Xylariales sp. No.14919. Taxonomy (NCBI): domain Eukaryota; kingdom Fungi; phylum Ascomycota; class Sordariomycetes; order Xylariales; species Xylariales sp. No.14919. The sequence goes on along the minus strand of BDMC01000060.1, from coordinate 18,773 downwards.
CATGTAGGTAGATAATCGAGGTTGAACTCGACCCCCATCATCTCCTGTAGGTCTCTCTAGCTGCCTACCTCTACCTAGGTAGCTACCTAACCTCCTCCATGCTTCCCCCTCTGCTCATGACAGCCTAACCTAGAGCCTCTTCCCCCCCCCCCCCCCCCCCATTCCGATTTCCATGTACGGAGGTCCCGACCAAATTTGACTGTTAGGCTTGGCATTAGAGTATAGTACAAATAAATAATTCATATACTATTTAGGTGCTAAAATAGCATAATCTCTTAATATTTTGCTTTATATATAAATAGCTTAAGAATTTAAATATTAGTTATTTATTTTTATTTTTATTATTAGTATTATAATAATAAAAAAATTTAACTTTAGCTAATAGCTTTAAGCTTTAACTTTATATTTTAAAAGCTATTAACAAAAAAATATATTTAAAAAAATTAGCTATTTATTTAATAGCTTTAATTATTTATTAACTTTAACTAAAAAATATAGCTATATATTTAATAAAAGCTATATTTTATATAAATATATTAATAATTAGCTTAATAAAAGTTAATAACTAAAATTAATTAATAAAAAAAAATAAAAAATTATTAAAATTTTAATTGCTATTAAAGCTTTTTATAAGTTTTTTACTTAAAAGTTAGCTAATAAATTTAATAAAATAAATAATAATAATTAAATAATTTTTTAAATAATAATTATATAAATATTAGCAGCAAAAAAGTTTAAAAAAGTTAAACTTACTATTAAATTTAGCTTAAAAAAATAAAACTTAATTTAATATTTAAAATAATATTTAATAGTTAAAAATTAAATATTTAACTAATAAAAGTTAATTATTTAAAATAATAAAACTTTTATTATTATTAATATATTTAAAAGTAATTAAAAAGTTTAAAAGCATATAAATAAAGCTTATAATAAAACTATTATTAAAAAATAATATAAAAGCTTTAAAAACTTTATATTTTAAAGTTATTTTTTTTAATATAAAATAAAACTTATATATTATTAGCTTTAAAAAACTATAGCTATAAAAAAAATATATAAAAATAATTAATAAATATAATAAAAATGTTAAGCTAGTTATTAAAGCAAACTAAAAATTAAAAAAAAATATAATTAAGCTTAGCTTAAAAAAATATAATAGCTATAAGCTAGTTTAAAGATTTATTAAAGCTAATAATATTTAATATTATAGCTTAAAAAATAAAATTAATTAAATTTGCTATTGCTAAAAAATTTTAAAGCTTAAATTTATACCTTTTTTTAAAGATTTACAAGCAAAAAACTTAAAGCTTATTTTTATTACTTAAAAAAATAATATATTAAGTTATATTTTAAAATAATATTAATTAATATAAAAAACTATAAATATTATAACTTTAATATAGCTATTTAACTTTTTAAACTTTTTTATAATTAAAAAAGTTTAATTTATATTTAAAATATATACTTTAATTATTAATAAAAGCAAAAATATTAAAAAAATATAAAAAGTATTATTATTTAATTAAAAAAATATATAGTAATATTTAATAAGTAATTTATTTTATAAGCAATAATTACTATTAAAAAAATATTTAGCTATTAACTGCTTTATTTAAAAAGCTTAATAAAGCTTTAAAAACTAAATAAGTAAAAAAAGCAAAAAATTAGCTTAAAAAATATAATTTAAAAAAATTTAAATATTAAATTATTTTTTATAATAATAAAAAAGCTTATAATAAAAAAATATTAAAAATAAAAATAATAAATTAAGTTAATTTTAATAAGTTAAATTTTAATAATAAGTTAAATTTTAATAATAAGTTAAATTTTAATAATAAGTTAAATTTTAATAGTAATTAAAGGTTTAATAAGTTAGCAAATAATATTTTAAGTTATTTTTAATATATATAAAAGAAATTTATTAATATTAAGCTATTAATAGCTTATTAAGCTTTTAAAAAAGTTTTTAAATAGCTTTATAAATAGCTTATTTTAGCTTATAAAAATACCTTTTTAAAAAAGTAATTTTGCTATATTAGGTAATAATAATAGCAATAATAATAATAATAATAGTTAGCTATATAAACTACCTTTTTATTTAATTATATATTAAATAATTATATTATTTAAATTAAATATAAATTTAATTAAAGGTTAAACTTTTATAAGTTTTGCTTATATATTTTTAATATAAAAACTTGCTATTTTTATTATATTATTTAATGCTTTTAAAAAGCGCGCTATTTAATGCTTATTAAAAGCGCATTACTTAATATCTTTTAAAAGCGCTACTTAATGCTTATTAAAAGCGCTGCTTAATGCTTTTTAAAAGCGCTGCTTAATATCTATTAAAAAGTTTTTGCTTAATGCCTTTTTATTTAATGCCTTTTAAAAGCGCGCTACCTAATGCTTATTAAAAGCGTATTGCTTAATATCTTTTAAAAGCGCTACTTAATGCTTATTAAAAGCGCTGCTTAATGCTTTTTAAAAGCGCTGCTTAATATTTATTAAAAAGTTTTTGCTTAATGCCTTTTTACTTAATGCCTTTTAAAAGCGTGCTGCTTAATACCTTTTAAAAGCATGCTATTTAATGCTTGTTAAAAAGTTTTTACTTAATGCCTTTTTATTTAATGCTTTTTAAAAGCGCGCTGCTTAATGTTTATTTAAAGCATGCTATTTAATGCTTATTAAAAGCATGCTACTTAATACCTTTTAAAAGCATGCTATTTAATACCTATTAAAAAGTTTTTGCTTAATACTTTTTAAAAGCGTACTATTTAAATTTCTTTATTAAGTTTATTTAAATTAAAGCTAAAAATTAAAAAATAATTATATATTAAATTTAGCTTTGCTTAGCTATTTTTAATTTTTTGCTGTTTTTTTTAATGCTAATAATAGCGTTAAATCTAGCTTTGTTTAGCTATTTTTAATTTTTTGCTATTTTTTTTTAATGCTAATAACAATATTAAATCTAGTTTTATTTAACTATTTTTAATCTTTTACTATTTTTTATTAAAGCTAATACTAATAATAGCATTAAAATCTTTATAAATTTTATTATTATCTATTAATATTTTTAAACAAAAGAAATAAATAAAAAAAATAAAAGCTAAATAAAATAAAATATTTTATTATTATTTACTAATATCTTTAAATAAAAAAGATAAAAGCTATATAAAATAAAATATTTTATTATTATTTACTATTAAAAACATTAATATTAACTATGCTTAAAGGCACTTAAAAGCACTTAAAAGCCTTAGCATATAATAATATTATTATATATAATAGTTTTTATTTTTTTATTTTTTTAACTTTATATGCTAGCAAAAGTTCTTATATTAAATAAAAACTTTGCTTATATAAAAGCTTTTTTTTTTTTTTTTTTAGTTAAAGCATTAAATATAATATAATATAAAATTATATTTTATTTGCTTTATTTTATATATAATTATATAAAGCTTATTTAATATTAATTAATAATTATAAAATATATTATAAATTAGCTAAAGTAAAAATAAAGTTTACTTAAAAATATTAATGCTTAAGTTTTTTATATTATATTTTAATTTGCTTTATTATATAAAGCTATTTTAGTTTATATATTATTTATATTTATATAGCATTTTTTATTTGCAAAAATAAAATAAAAAATTAAACTTATTGCTATATAATATTAAATTAAGCTAAAAATTTAAAAAGCTAAACTTTTAATATTATATTATAGTAAAAAGAATAATATATAATTATATTAAATAAATTATTATATAAAAATAAAATAATATATTTATTATATAATAATTACTAAAATAAATACTTTTATATTTTATAATATAAAAAAATTAATAAAACTATAAAACTAGCTTATAAACTTTTAACTAAGCAATTTTAATATATATAAAAATATAGCTAAAAAAATTAAAATTAGCTTAAATATTATATAAACTTATATTAATATAATATAATAAAATATAAATATTAACTTTAAAACTATAATTAAATAATAGCTTAATATATAAGTAGCTTATTAAGCTATTTATTATTATTATATAATAAATAAAAGCAATATAATATATATAAAATATATAAAAAACTTTAAAAGCTAAATAATAAACTACTTTAAATAAATATATTATATAACTAGCAAAAAATTGCTTAAAGTTTTAAAAAAAAAAAATATTTTTATATAATTAAAAAAATAAAAAAAGTTAAATATATTAAATAATTTTATATAAATATTTAAAAAAAATTATATTATAAAAAATAATTAACTAGATTTTTTATTAATAAATAATTTTATAAGTATTATATAATATATATTAGCTTTATTTATATTAAGCTAATAATTTTAGTTAAATTTTTAAAATATATTAACTTTTTAAAGTTTTATATAATAAAAAAACTTATATTTAAAAGTAGCTAATAATATATAATTTTAAATATTAAAAGTTTAATATATTTAAAGCTTTATATAATTAATTATTAAGTTTTAATTAAAATTTATATATAAGCATATATTAAAGCTAAACTATAAGCTAAACTTTTAACTTATATATAAATATTTTATTATATATTATTTTTTTTAAACTTTAAAGCAGTAAATATATTTATATATAATATTAAAACTTACTTTAATAAACTTAATATTAAACTTATTTTTTATAAAAAATATATAAAATAAAATAATATTGCTTAAAAAATATATACTATTTTAAAAAACTTAAAAATATAAATAAAATTATTTAAATAAGCTATATAATTTTTTATATAATAAAATATAACTATTTATTAATATATATTAAAAATTTAAAATTATAAAAAATTAATATTATATAATATTTTTAATTATTTTATAAAGTTATATAAAAAATTATTATATATATTATATTAGCTTTAATAAAATATAAAATAAAATTTATTATATAATAAATATTTATTTTAATATAAATATAAACTATAGTTAATATTAAGCTAATTAAACTATAATTATTTTTATATAAATAAAAAATAAAAATTTAAACTTAACTTTATATATAATATTAAATTTAATAATTAATAAGCTTATAAAAATATAATAAGCATTTAATATAAATTACTAAAAAAAAATTTAGCTAAATATAACTTTTATATAAGTATGCTATAAAATAAAAAAGTTAAATATAGCTTTTATATTTTAAAAGCTATTATATAAAAGCTTTTTTATTAATTTATAAGCTTATTTTTATATAATAGCAAATATATTATTAAAAAGCTTTATATAAAAAAATAATAATATATATTTTATTAATAAAAAATATATTTAAAATAATTATATAAAAACTTTTAAACTAAAGTTTTAACTAAAGTATAAAAACTAGTTATTTATATAATAAAAGCAACTTTAAAGCTAAAAATAAAGCTTATACTTTATATAAATAAAAGCTATTTTATATATTATAAAAAAAGCTATTAGTTAATTAAATATATTTTATAAAAATAAGTATATATAAAAAATTAATATTTTAATTTATATAAAATAATTAATAGCTTATAATTTATATTTAATAAATTTTTATTATTTTTAATAAAATATAAAAAATATTTTAAATTAAATAAAAGTAATAAAAATATTAATAAAAAAATTAAAAAGCAATTTATTTAATTTTTTATAAATAATATATTTTTTTATTATATAATTAGAAAAAATATTTAAAATTATAATATAAGCATTTTATATAATTAATTTATTTTAAATAATTAATATTATATAAAATATTAAAGTAAACTTTAAAATATAAGCGCTTTAAACTATTTAATAATAAAAAAAGCATAATTAAAAATATATTTTAAAATTTATTTTTATATAAAAGTTAGCTAAACTTTAAAAACTATAAATATTAAATTTAAAAAAAATAATATTATTTAGCTATAAATATTATATAAATAAATAACTTACTAAATATTATTATATATTATAACGGTTATAACAATTGCTAACATAACGGTCTTTTAATTTAATCTTTTATTAATAAGACTATTAATAACTAAAGGGACCTACTATATATATAATATATTACTAGCTTTTATATATGCTAGTTTTTTTTTTTTTTTTCTTTTTTCTTTACCTTAAAATCTTTATTTATAGCATTAATAAAGCTATAAACTAGCCTTTAACAATTGTAATATTATTTTAAGCTTTTTTTTTTGCTATTAAGCGTTTTATAAATATATTATTTATAATTGCTATAGTTGCAAACTTAAACTAACTATTTATTATGCTATTATATACTTAACTTAAAATAAATGTACTACTACTAAAAACTAAAACCTATAATTTTCTTAAAGCAATAATCTATAAAAATTAACAACTTAAAATAATTTAAAAAAATCTAAAACTATATTATACTAAATAATATTTTACTTATAAACTTAAGCATAAATATTTTAAAACTAACTATAAAAAAAAACTTTAACCTTAAGTTTTTAAAAGCTAAATAAAAACAAAATTTTAATGCTGCTTTAAATAATATAGCAGCTAAACAGGCAATACTAAAAAACTTATAAGCTTAAATTTTTTAGTTAACGTAACAGTTAAAATAAGCTTAATAAAATTAAACTTTAAAATTAAAACAAAATAGTACTATTAAAAGCATTTTTAATAGCATTACCTTTTAACTAATAAGTATAGCAGCTTAAACTGTTTTTAAAAATATAAAAAAAGCAATAGTAAATAATTTTAACTTATTATATAATAATAAAGCTAAAAACTAAAAACTAAACCTAAAATATTTTGCTAGCAATAAAAAATAATTTAACTATTAGCTAAGCAAGCTAGCTAATAAATTTAAAAAAGATATTATTACTTATTATACTAAAAAAAGCTGCATACGTTATATTATATTTTTATTATAAAATAATATTACGTAAGCTTTTAAAATATATTTTTATTTTATTACTAAACTATATAATAATATAGCTAAAATAATTTAAGCTTTAAAAACTGCTTATTATAACTTAAATTAGTTAGCTAAAGCTTATAATAAGCTAAATAAATATTATTATAAAGCTAAATAAAATATTTATTAATTTATTGCTTAATTTAATACTTTAGCGTTAAAAGCTAAGTTTTTTAAATTAAAATAGTCTTAAATTTTTTAAAAGCATATAGATTTTAATTTAGGAAGTAAAATCTTTAAAGCTAATATAAACCTATATATAAGCTATAAATACTTTTATAACAAAATATTTAAAGCTATATATAATTATAAATATAGCTACTAGCGTTATTAAAAATGTAACTAAAAACTAGCAGATAAGCCTGCTGCTAATAAAGCTTTAGCTACTTAATATAATATTAAACTAAATGCTATAAAAACTTTAAAATAGCTTAAAAAAGCTTTAAACAATAAAAAAAAAAAGGTTTACTAAATTAATAATATATGTTTTATTTGCAGAAAATCTAAACACTATGCTATTAAATGCCTTAACAAGCTTAAACTTAAAAAGGTTGCAAAAATATAACTTACTAAAAAAGTTAAAAAATAAAAAAATTTAACTAATAAGTTTTTTAATTTAAAAAACTAATAAAACTGCTAAAAGTTTTTATAATAGTTTAGTTACTATTTTTAGCTAAAGTAAGTAGCAATAAAAAAAACTTTTTTTTTTATAATACTATTTAGCTATAAGTAAATAATATTAAAATAAAAGCTATTATATTATATAATACTAAAGCTTAAGTTTTTTTAATAATAAGCTTAAAGTTAGCTTAATAAGCATACTAATAGCTAAAAGCTAAATTAATAACATTAATATAAAAATAACCTCTTTTTAATTATAAAAAAAAACTTATAGAAAGTATAAAGCAATATTTGCATACTATCTTTAAAATTAACAAAAAGAAATTTAAAAATTAACTTTTTTAAGTTATTAATATAAAGCTAAATATTATAATTAGCTTAAACTAGCTAGCTAAATATTAGATTTTTTTAAACTATGCTAGTAAAAAGCTAATATAGCCTAATAACTTACTATTTTTTGCAAAATTTTTGCTAATAATAAAAATCCTATAAATAAAAGCTTTAAAATATTAAGTTAATTCTGCTGTTTAAAAAAACGCTAATTATTAAAACTAAGCACTAAAAAAACAATACTAAATATTTTAATAAAAAACGCTAAGTAATACTAATAATAACTTTAAAGTAATTATAAATATTATATAATAAATTAATTAAAACTTAAATAAATAATAATAAGCTTAGCTAGCTAAAAAAATACTAAAGCAATTTATATTAATAAAGTTTGTTATATTAATAAAACAAGTAGAAAATATAAAATTATAAAAAATATTTAATAAAAAGTATATTTTTTTTTTACTTAATAAAAATTTAAAATATATAATATTAGTTTGCAAAATATTATTAAAACTATTAGCTTATTTAAAAAGCTTTTTTTTTAAAATTAAAATAAATATTATAGCACTTTTTTAACCTAGTTTTAACGTTATGCTAAAACTTATTAACAAAAAGCTTACTAACTTATTTTTAAAATATTATATCTTAATTTAGTATTTTTTATTAAAAAAGAAAGTTACTAACTAATTGTTAGCTTTAAGCTTTATTAAGCTATATATAAAAGTTAATACAGCTTTTATTTTATTTGCCTTAAAACTTTATTTTTAAAAATAATAATTTTATATTAACTATTAATAAAGAAACAAATATTTAAAAAATTATATTATTTTTACTTTAAACTTATTTAGTATTATCTTTAATAGCTAACAAGCTAGAAAATATTTTAAATTTAATGTTATTAAAGCTTTTTATAAAATAAAAATAGCGCTAAAATTAAAATACCTTATTACTTTTAAAATCTAGCAAAATACTTTTTAATAGCTAGTTTTACTTTTTAAACTTAAAGTAAAACTAGCTTAATAGCAGACTTTTATTAATATATAGCTGCAAAAATTGCTAAATAAGTTTGCAAGCATATATGCTAATAATATTTTAGTATATTTTAATACTAAGAAAAAATATTAAACCTATTATAAAAAAGTTATTTATAAACTATATAAAGTAAATTTGCAAAGCAATATTAAAAAGTTGCAGTTTAATATAATAAAGGTAAACTACCTAAATATAGTACTAAAAGCTAAAGTAAGCATTAAAGTAAACCTAGCTAAAATTAAAGCTATTATTAGCTAAAGATTTAAAAACTTTAATAAAATATAAGTAGTTTAATCTTTTTTAAAGCTTTGCAACTTTATTTGCATGTTTACCTACTATATAAATAATATAGCTAAACCTTTTAATTAATTGCTTAAAAAAAACGCACCTTTTAAAAAAAGCCTAAAACAAAAAAAAGCCTTTAAAGCTATAAAATAATTAGCTTATTAGTTACTAATGCTAGCTTTTTTTAAACTTAAAGTATTTACTAAAGTAAAAATAAACGCTTTATGCAATACTACTAGAGATATTATCTAGTAATAGCAACTTAACAGCTAATAAAAACCTATTAAATATTTCTTAAAAATAATAATATTATATAAAAAAGTATACCTTATATAAAATTGCAAACTTTTAGCAATAATATAAACATTAAAATACTACTATTTAAAATTACTAAAAATAAAGTTTTTTATAGTTACTAACTATTAAGCTTTAGTTTACTTTTTAACTAAAAAAATACTATTAACGCAATAAATATAATAAGCTAACTTTTTATTTAACTTTAATATTATGTTTTAATACTATTTAAGCTAGCAAAACATAGTTGCTAACGTACTTTTATAAAAAATAGTAAATTTACTTACTATTAAAGCATAAAAAGCTAAAAAGCAAAACATAAAATTAATTAACTTTGCAAAGATAGCTATATTAGTTGCTTTAATAAAACTAACTATAATACTTTTAAAAAAAGCAGACTTAATAGATTTTATTAAAAAAAAAAACAAACTTTAATAGCTAAATATAAAAAAACACTATTTAAAAGTTCTAAAAACTATAACTAATAAATTAATCTTTTTATAAATAGCTTTAATAAAAAAAGCTTACTACTTAATTATTATAGCCTACCTAAAGCAAAATAAAACTATAAAAGTATTAAAACAAAACTACTACTAGCTTTACTTTAAAAAAAACATTAAAAAATATATATAAAATTGCTATAACTGCAAAAAAAATAAAGTACTACAAAACAAAACCTTAGGCCTACTATACCTGCTATTAATATTAACCTTAGTTTAAAAATATATAATAGTTAATAAAAAATCTATGCTTAAAAATTAACACAAATATAACTACGTTTAAGCATTTATTAACAAATTTAGCTATTTTTTAGTTAGTATTTTAGCTTATAAAACTAATACTATAAAAAATATAGCCTTAAAATATTACTAATATATTTATTAATTATTTAGTATACTAAAAGTTTAAATATTTAATAATATAAAACTATTTATCTTAAGCTTTATAGCTAAAATTAATAAATTAACTAATATAAAGCACTACTATAGCAGCATATTTTACTTATAAACTTAAAGTACTATAAAGCTTATAAACTAAAAGCTAAATTAACAATTAAGATTTTATATTAATAAATATTAAAACAACTAAAGTGTTTATTTGCTTGCTTTAAATTTTGCATATAATTTTTTATAGCATTTATTAATAGATATAGCTTTACTAAAAGTAGCTATAAAAACTAACGTTTATAACTTACTATTACTGCTGCTATTTAACATAAAAATAAATAATAAACTAAAAAAATAAGCGCTTAAGCTAATATAACAAGCGCAAAAAGTCTAATAATATGCTTATAAAATAACATTTAAAATATAAAAGCAATAGCAAACGCAAGCTAACTGCAAGCAAAAACTAGTAAACTTTATAGTTAGCAATTGCATATTTTTAAAAAAAAAAAGCTTTACAACTTAAGCGCTAACAATTAAGCTAAACTTATAATAAGTAAAGCTATTTAAAATACTATAAATATAAAAATATAGCTATATTTTAAACTTTTTAAACTTTTATAAAATAACTAACTTATTTTATGCTAATAAACTATAAAAAGCTGCAAATAACCTGCTATTACAACAAGTATAACTATTACCTAAAGCAAAAAAAGTTAATAGTAAAGCAAAGTTTAAAGTAAAAAAAATACTATAATTTAAACTATATAAAAAATATAAAATGCTGCAATACTAAATAGCATAGCAAAAATATAACCCTAATAATATATAGTACTTTATTAAAAACTTTAAAAACTTGCTAATATAGCTAAAAAAATTTTACAAGCAGTACTAAAAAGCCTTAAGTCTCCTAATAAAACTTTAATACTAAATAAAAGCAGCAGCTAAAAACACGTAAGCAAAAAACTATCTAAATAATAATCTAGCTAAAAAAGCAAGCTTTACTATAAAAATTAAACAATACAAGTAACTTTAATAAAGTTTACAACTATATTTTAGTTTTAGTAAAAAAAAATATAACAGTTATAATAATTGCTAACATAACAGTTTTTTAATTTAACTTTTTATTAATAAAACTATTAATAACTAGAAAAACCTACTATATATATAATATATTACCGGCCTTTGTATATGCTAGTTTCTTTCTTTTCTTCCTTTTTTCTTTAGCTTAAAATCTTTGTTTGTAGTATTAATAAAGCTATAAACCAGCCTTTAACAATTATAACATATATTATATTTTAAATAGCTTTATATTTTTTTTAATTAAAAAATGCTAATTAACTATAAATATATTATAATAATATAAAAAATATAATTATATAAAAAAATAAAAAAACTATATTTATTATATAAAAATAAAAATATTTATTTTTTAATATTAGCTTATATAAAGCTAATATTTATTTTATAAAAATAAAATTATAGCAGTTATATTGCTATTTTAGTTATTTTTATATAAAGAAATTATATAATATATTTAGTTATATAAGCTATAATATAAACTATTTTACTTTAAAAAAAATTTAAAAGTTTTGCTATTATTATTAATTATATAATTAAATATTATAAAAGTTTAAATTTTTAATTAAAAATAACTATAATTTTAATTATAAAGTAATTATAAATGCTATATAATTAAAAAATAGCTAAGTTTTTTATATAATTAATATTATAATATTATTTTAAATAATAATATTTTTTAAATTTATATTTATATAAAATATATAAAAAGTATTATATAAATATTAAATTAATATATATTAAAAATTTTTTAATTATATTATATATAATTTAAAAATAAATTTTTTATTTAAAAAGTTTTAAAACTAATAAAAATTATAAATATATAATATTATATAATGCTTATAAAAATATATTAAATAATTAATAAAATTAAATAAGCTTATAAATTATTTTATTATATATATAATATTTTTAAAGCTAAAATTAGCTATTATATAAAAAAAAAGTTAATTTTATAAATAATAATAAAAATATTAAATAATATTATTAAATTAAATAGCTTTATATTAATATTATTAATTTTTAAAGCTTATTTTAAAATTAATTAAAACTTTTTTTTTTATTAAATATTATATAAAAAGCTAAAGTAATTAAAAAAGCTATAAAAATATTATATAATAAAAAAGCTAAAATTAAAATTAATTATATAATTAATTAATATAATAAACTTATTTTATATAATATAATATTTTTATTTTTTTAAAATAAAGTTTTTATATAATATAAAAAAAAAAAAAATAATTTATATAAAATATAATTAATTAAAAAATTTAATATAATTATTAACTTAATAAATAGTTTAATTTACTTTTAATATATATAAATTAAGCTATATTATTATATAATTAAAGATTTATTTTTTAATAACTTAAAAAATTTGCTTTTAATTAATTTAAAAGATTTATTTTTAAATAACTTAAAAAAAAAACTATTTACTATATAACCTTTTTAATTTTTAGCTATATAAAAAAAAAAAAAAAAAAAAAGCAGCTAATTTTTATATTTTTATTTTTAAAAAAAAAATAAAGCTATATATTAGCTATTAAACTATATAAAAATAAAATAATTAATATATTTAAAATATTATTTAAAAAGTTAAATATAATTAAAATTAATAACTTTATTATATAAAATATATTTTAGTTTATATAATATAATTTAACTTAATATAATAATATTTATATTTTTAAGTTTTACTTTATATAAAAAATTAAAAAAAAAATAACTAAGCTATATAAAAAGTTTAAACTAATTATATAAAAATATAATAATATAAAAAAATAATAATATTAATTTATAGTAAAGTATTATAAAGGTAGTAAATATATTGATAATAAAAGAAGGTTTTACTATTTTAACTGCTTTTTAGGTAGTAAAAATAGTAGACCTTTTAGTAAGTTCTACCTACTATATAGGTAGACCTTTTACTTAGCTGTATTAGGTGCTAAAGCATATTAAAAAAATTAGTTAACTTTAACTGCTATTTAATTTAAACATATAGTTTAAATTAATTAATCTTTTTTAATCTATTAGTATTTTTAAAAACAACTTTTTCTTTTTTTTGCAGGTCCTTTTGTTTTGCTATTTTTTTTTTTTAATAGAAAAGCCTTTTAACTTCCTTGTTATTTCTAATACTTTTTAATTAACTTTTTAAAGTTATATAATTGCTACTTAAATTTTTATTAGTTATTTTTATAACTATAACTTTTTTATTTAACTAGGTATTAAAAACTAGTTTTTTATTAGTTAAGTTAATACTTTAAAATAGTTTTAATTTTAAAAAACTTACTATTTTTTTTAAAGTTAGATTAGTTATTAAAAATTAGTTTAGGTGCTAAAACTAAACAGTAAAACAAGTTTTTGCTTTTATAGCCTAATAATAAGTAAGCAATTAATATAATAAGGTAGATTTTAAATGTTTTTAAAAGGTTTAGTTTATAAGCTAGCTGCTTTATGCGTTTTAAAACCTTTTAAAGGCTAGCTTTTTGCTATAAATACTTTTAAAAAAGTTAACTTAGTAAGTAGTAGCTGTTATATAGTTTAAAATAAACTTTGTTTTTTATGCTAAACTTTATTAACTTGTGCTTTTTGTTATAAAAGTATTTAGCTTTAGCAGTAGCAAAGTTTATTGCTAATTTAATATTTTTTTATAAATGTTTGCAAAAAAAACAAATATTTTTATAAAAGATAATATTAACTTGCATAAAAATATTGTTTAAGCTAAAAAGTTAGAAACTAAAAAGCTATTTATAAGAAAAAGACTTAATTAAAGTAAAATAAGCGCTATTTAAGTTTTATTATAAAGCTAATAGTATATTTATTTATATATAGTTAAAATATTTAAAAATATAGTAGTATAATATTATCTTTATAGTTTAATTTTTTTGCTTTAATAAACTATTATTTTATAGATAGTATGCAGTAGTTATTAGAAGTTATAAACTAAAGGTTTTTTATATGCTAGCTTAAAAAGCTGCTATAAACTTATAGTTTTTATTAGAAATTAAACCTATAAGCATGCTTTAATTGCATAAAAGTAGCAACTTAGCTAAAAAAGCTTTTTAGTTTTTAGCTTTATACTTAAAGTAATCTAGTATTAATAGCAATTATTTAAATATAGCATAAGTTATTATTATTATAGTATTATATTTTAAAAATCTTTTTATTTGCTATAAGATGTTAGCTAATAATATAGTTAAAAAACTAATAATAAAATCTATAGCTATTATTTTTATAAGTTTTAAGTTTTTAGATTAAATTAGTTAATAGTTGCTATATAGCTTTTTTTAGCTTGTAATATATATTTAATAGCTATTATAATACTTAAAGTAAAATATTACCTTATATATTTTAAAGTAAATAAAATAGCTTTTTAAATTTTATATTATTTATTTTTGTTTAAAGTAGTATTTATTATTATATGCTATTGCTAGAAATTTTCTAATTTAGTTTTTAAAGATATATAGCTTGTAAGTTTTTTTATAGTTAATATTATATAATAATTTGTTTACTACTGCAAATAAATAGCTAAAACAAGAAAAATTTTTAACGTTTTTATTGTTATTACAAAAGGTTTAAAAAATCTTGTAGTATTTAAAGTCTTTTATATAATTAGTAGCAATTTTATTTTTAACTAAATTATTTAAAACTGCTTTAGTAATAACTTTATTAAACTATATATTATTAAGAACTACTATTTTGTTAGATTGCTTAATTTTGCTATTTTTATTAAGTTTATTTAAAACGGTTTGCAAACAACTAAATATGTTAAAAATAAAATTATAGCGTTTTAAAATATAATATACTTATAGCTTATACTACAATAAATAAATAAAAGCATTAATTAGCTTTTTATTTGCTTTGTTTATAAATATTATATTTATATTAGTTTAGTTTAAAATACCTTTTGTTTTAAAATAGTTTATTAAAATAATTATAAGATTATAGCAGGCTTTAATAGTTGTTTTAAGTTTTTTGTAAGCTTATATAATATATGCAACTTTTATTTTAAAAAGGCTATATTATAATTTTAGTTAGGATATGCAATAACTAAAAAATATAGTAAATAAAACTTAAGTGCTAGGTAGTATTTTGCTTAGTTTTTATTTATAGCTATTTTTAAAGTAAAAAAGTATAATTTTAAACCTGCGCTTAAGTAACGTATTAACTTGCATATATAACTGCTTATTAAAATTATAATAGTAAATAATTATATTTTTATATATTAGTTTTTAGATTGCTTTAAATGTAGCTTTTTTTTTATTTGTAAGTTTATATTAAGTTAATTTAATATAAGCTATTTATTTGCTAAGGTTTTTAGTTTTAATAAGCTTTTTTTAATGCTTTTTATTAAATAAGGCTGTTTTGCGCTTTTATAACAGTTTTATAATCTTAGCATAATATAAAAGCAGTAGTTAAAAAAAGCTAGTAGTATTAATATACTTTTTAAGTACTTTAAGCTAACTAAAAAATATAAAGTTATAAAAAGTAATTAGTTTTTTTTTAAAGGTAAATATATTAAAGCTATTTACTTAAAAGCTAAGTAGCTTAACAAATAAATAACCTAAAAAAAATTTTTTTGCTAAAAAAGCAATATTTTTTTTTTAAAATATAGCAAAACTTTACTGCAAATATTTAGTATGCTTTTTAGCTATATTTAAAAAAATTATAACGTTATTAATAAATACTTTATAGAAGTTTTAATATAGCTTAAACTTTTTGTTTATAAACTGCTAAGCGTAAGCTAAAAAGTTGCAAAAGCTTATTATTGCTATAGTAAACCTTTTTAATTTTTTGTAACTAACTACTATAAAGCAATTGCAGTATGCTAGATGTACTAAAAATTAAAAGAAAAACTTTGTTGTATTTATATAGGTAATATATTTCTTATTATATAATATAGCTATAACTTTAAATTGTAAAAGCAATAGATAGTTATTAAAAATAGTAATTTTATTTAAAGCTTAAAGATTAACAACTAAATAAAAGTATAGTTTACTGCAAAAAATTCTTTTTGCTATAAAAGTAAGGTGTATAAAAAGGCAGGAATTATTAACTTATTTTATTTTTTTTTATTTGTGCAGTTAATTATATAATATATTAAAGATCTTATAATTTTAAAGACTTAAAAGGTATAATTAATTGTTTAGCTTATATTTTTGCTAGTTGTTTATAAAAGGTATTTTTATTTGCTTATTTTTTAGTATATTAATTAAACTAATATTATTTTATATATTAAAAAACTTAGCAAGAACTTTTTTAATTAAATTAAGTATATAATTTTTATTAGTATAAACAGTTTATTTTTTAAATAAAATAGTTTTTTTGCTATTAAAAAGTTTTTTAATGCTTAAAGTTATATAAACTTTAGGAATTTTTAGCAAAAAATTGTTTTTGTTTGCTTTTATAACTAATATAATAGTAGTTTTAGGCGTTTTAGTAGGCTTAAGCAATAACTTAGTTATAGCAAATATAGCGTTAGATAGTAATATTTTGTTTGCTGCTGCGCTTTTATAATTAAAATTATTAATTATGTTAGCAAGATAGCTTTTAAAAAAAATGTTATAAGCTTTTATTATATCGATTAAATTATTAGTAAAATAAGTATAAAGTAATAAGTTAATTTACTTTATAGCAAAAGCTTTAAATATTAATATTAATTTATATTTTTAATTTATTGCATATATTTGCAGTACTTTAAAATTATTAAAAAGCTATAATTAAGTTTTATTAATGCTAAGTTTATTTAGCGCAGCTATAACGCTAGAAATGCTACTAAATTTTATTAGTATGCTAGCTATTATTATAGCTATAATATAACTTTTTTAAGTTGCTTTAATAAGCGTTTTACTATTATTTTGCTTTTATATAGTGCTTACTTAAATATTTTTTAATACTTTTTTTATGTTAAAGCTAAAGTTTAATATTATTACTATATAAAAAGTAGTAGATTTTACTAGCGCTATAACAAAGTTTTTTTATAATAGTTTAAATATAAAATTATAATTAAATAGTAAAGCAATATAATTATATAGTATATATAAAGTTTTGCTAAAGAAAATAATAACTTTTTTTTATAATGTTACTTTGTGCGTACATGCGCATGCTTGTAAGTATACTTTAAATTTTTAGTAGAAATTTTTTGCGTTAGCAAATCTAATGCTTTAGTTTTTAAAGCTAATTATAATTTTTTATAAATTAAAAAAGCTAGTACTAAATAAAAAAAATATATTAAAGTCTTTTTTTAATATTTAAGCGCTTTTTATTACTTTAAATAAAATTAAAAATCTTTTATTGTTTTAATTTAGCAAGTATAAAATAAATATAGCATACTTTTTATATTTAATGCGTTTTTTTTTAACGCTTTTAATTTTGCTTGTTTTTTGTTTAACAGTATACTTTAAGGTATTAAAGAACTTTTTTATAATTAAGCTTTTTTTGCAGCTTATATTATAATAAACCTTTATGTTAGGTTTATTTAGTAAGCTATATATAACTATTTAAAAATATAAGTAATAATTGCTTGTTTATTTATTTATTAATTTGTTTAGCTTATATAATTGCAAAAAAGCTTTGTAAGTTTAAAGCAGAGTTACTTTTTTAAGCAGTACTTTTTTAGCATTATATGCTAGCTTAGCTATTATATTACTTAATATATTACTTTTATAGTTAAGCAAATGTTAAAATAGCTTATTATATAACTTATAAGTAATATTATATTATATATATACTAATTAAAACTTATATATAAGCAATATATTAGTTATACTTTTAAATAGTTAATATTTATATTTATAAGCATATTAATTTTTTTGCTTTTTTAAATTAAATGTTTTTTTGCAAAATTTATAAGTTAAAAAGAAATTAATAACAATATAAGCACTATTAAAATTAAATAACTTATTTGCTAAATTATTAAAGTTTAATTTAATATTAGCATAATAGTTAGATTTTAAGTTTTATATAGCTATATTAGCTTAGTTATATTTTTTTTGTTTATATTTATTTTTATGCCTTTTTTAACTATTTTTTTGCTTATTGCCTTTAACTTTTTAGTTTTTTTTTTGTTATTTAACTTATTTTTACTATATTAATTACGTTTTTTAAATTTAATGTTATTTAGTTTGCAATTTTTATATATTTAATTACGTTTAAAAAATAGTAATTATTTTTAAACTTAATATTAGTTTTTAAAAAATTTTAAGTATTTATTTCTAGCTATAAATAATAAAAATAGTTTTGCTTTTGCTACTATAGTTATATAATTAGCATATATTTTTTTTTAATTTAAAAGCTTATAAAAAAC